>PVKY010002594.1:0-24899 GCA_004027775.1 Bradypus variegatus | reverse complement strand
TTTTCCAGACACCACTGGCCATCCTCCAGTGAAGGTACCCAATTGCTCTGTGTTAACTTGGACACTTTATGGTCTTAAGACTGTAACTGTGTAACCAAATAAACCGCCTTTATAAAAGCCAATCCATCTCCAGTGTTTTGCATTATGGCACCATTAGCAAACTAGAACACAGACTATCAAATTATTTTCCAAATGTTGGTGCCATGTTACATTCCCACTAGTTCCAGTTCCTCTCCATTCTCACGAACACTCGGTATGGTCAGTCTTTTTAGTTTCAGCCATTCTAATAGATATGAAGTGGTATCTCATTGTGTTTTTCATTTGTCTTTCCCTGATGATGAACAATGTTGAGCATCTTTTTACGAGCTTATTGGCTATCCATATATTTTTATTGGTGAAGTGTTTGTTCAAACCTCTTGCCCATTTTTAAATCAGATTATTTGTTTACCTATTATTGAGTTTTGAGAGTTCCTTATTTGCTATAAACACAAGTCCTTTATCAGGTAATATGATATGCAAAGTTTTCTCCCACTCTGTAACTTGTCTTTTCATTCTCTTAATAGTGCCTGTGGCAGAGAAGAGGTTTTAATTTTGATGAAGCCCAAGTCACCAATTTGTTATTTTATGGATTGTGCTTTTGTGTGCTGTATCTAAGAAATCTTTGCCTAACCTAAAGTTACAAGGTTTTCTCTTATGTTTTCTTTTAGAAGTTTTGAAGTTTTGGCTTTTACATTTAACTGTGTGATCAATTTTGAGTTAAATTTTGGATATGGTGAGTTTGGCATTAAAGTTCTTTTTTTTTTCTTTCTGCATATAGATAGCCAAATGATTCCAGCATGATTTGTTGAAAAAAGACTGTCATTTTTCCACTGAAATGCCTTTGACTACTGTCAAAAATCAGTTTACTTTATTTGTGAGGCTCTATTTCTGGACTCTATTTGGTTCCATTTATCTATTTGACTATCTTTGTGCCAACACCACACTGTTTTATGATAAATCTGGAAATCTGGCAGTGTTAGTCTCCACGAAGTTTGATTTTGGATCTTTTTTACATCTTTCATGTTTCTAACTTTTTGAACATAAAGGTACAGTTACAGTAATTGCTATAATGTCTGCGAATTCTAACATCTGTCTCACTTCTGGGTCAGTTTCAATTGATTATGGTTGTAATTTTCCTGCCTCTTTGCATGCCTGATCATGTTTTATTGGATGCAAGGCATTGCAAATTTTACCTTGCTGGGTGCTGACTGTTTTTATACTCCTGCAAATACTATCAAACTTCATTCTGGCACACAGTTAAGTTACTTGGAAATGGTTTGATGATGTGGGGTCCTGCTTTTAAGAGTTATTAGGTGGGATCAGAGCACTGCTCAGTGTAGGGCAAATTATTCTCTTTTGAGTCTTGAGTTAGTATCTTCTACCCAATGCCCTGTTAATCACAAGGTCTTCCAGTCTGGCTGGGGGAACCGGTGCTGTTCCCAGCCCTGCATGAGTGCCGGGCCACACCTCCCACCCGTCGTCCTTTCAGGTGGCTGTTTCCCAGCCATGAGTCATTTCTTCACATGCATGTGCTGAATGGTTAAGGGGAATGCTTTGGAGTTATTGGAGCTCTCTCTCTTCGCAACTCTCTCCTCATGGGTATTCTGTCTTACAATCTCTAGCCACCTTGTCTCCCCAGACTCTCAGCTCTGTCTTCCCAATTCACTGAGACCCCTGGACTTCATCTAGGTTCCTTAAACTCTCAAGGGAGTAACTTGAGAAACCTGAAGGATCATCTCATTTGTTTCTGGACCTTATAGATCACTGTCCTTCAATGCCTGCTGCCCAGCATCTTGGGGAACTACTGTTTCATACATGCTATTCAATTTTTTTGGTCGTTTCAGGTAGGAGGGTAAATCCAGACCCTCTTACTCTGATTGGCCAGAATTAGAAGTCTTTTCATGATTTAATCATATAAGTGTATTTTGATGAAGAAACTTGCCTTAGGGATGTGTGGAGGTTAGACTGGATTTTGAGGGCTGTACTAGCCCGAGAAGGAGTGTGGAGGCTGGTGAGCGGGGAGAGAGCACCAGGGCTCCACTCAGGCACATGGGGTTTGGAGACCTGTTCCCTGAGCCAGGCAGTCTCTGGTTTGCAGCCACTTCCTCAGCCATGCAGCCAGGGTGTCTGGACAGCTGTCAGGAGGGCGGTGGTTGCCTCCTCCCAGGGTGGGGAACCTATGACTCCTCCCCAGCCCTTTCACTGTCCAGACAAAGCTCTGTCCTGGATTCGTCTTGTGTCCCCAGGAGATGGGCAGGTGGTCAGCACCATCTTGGCTGGAGATGGCTCCCAATGTCTGTCTACACTGGCAGTTCTAGACTCAGTGCCCCTGATTGTGCCTTGAGATGGTGCAAGAAAGCCCTTGTGCCCTGGAGGGGCTGGAGCTGTGTTTTGGGTTCCAGAGGAAATTCCAATGTATTCCTTTGACCCTAGAAGTCCATTCTAGGAGTCTGTGCTCCAGCTGGATGCCCTGTCAACATACACAAGCAATAGAGGGCTGGATAAATAATTTATGTTCTTTCCATGCAATGGAATTCCATGCTATTTGATGGAGAGAAAGAGGCAGGTTCAAATATGCCAGTAGGGACCAGTGGCCAAGGTATATTGTGAAGTAGGAAAGACAAGGTGCATCAAGCGTTCAAAATGTGCTGCTGTAGTGGACACTATACTGTGTCACACAAATTCCTTGCTTTAGCCTTTCTCATAAATGGAATCATACATTATGGAGTCTTCTGTGTCTGGCTCCTTTCACTCAACATAATGGTTTTGAGATTCACCCACAGATCTGCACGTACCAGCAGTTCATTCCTTTTCATTGCTGGGTGTTCCGCTGTATGGCTGTACCATAATAGTTTGTTTAGCCAGTCTCTAATGATGGGCATATAGGTTGTTTCCAGTTTGGGAAAATTATTAATAGAGTTTCTATGAACATTTGTCTACAAGTCTTTGGGTGAATATATTTTTTCATTTCTTCTGGGTCTATACCTAGGGGCCTATTGCTGAGACATGTGGTAAGTATACTTTTAACTTTGTAAGAAGCTGCCACACCATTCCTCAAAGTGATTGTACTGTTTCAAATTCCTACCAGCAATGCACAAGGCATGCAGTTGCTCCCCACCTTCACCTGCATTTTGCATCATCAGTCTTTTTCCTTTTAGCCATTCTGTTAGGTTGTACTGGTGGTATCCCATGTAGCTTTAAAGTGTTGAACACTGTTCTGGTTTGCTAATGCTGCTGGAATGCAAAACACCAGAAATGGATGGGCTTTTATAAAAGGGGGTTTATTTGGTTACACAGTTACAGTCTTAAGGCCATAAAGTATCCATCAATAAAGGGTTCCTTCACTGGAGGATGGCTATAGGCATCCAGAAAACCTGTTAGCTGGGAAGGCACATGGCTGGCATCTGCTCCAGAGTTGTGTTCTCAAAATGGCTTTCTCCCAGAATGTTCCTCTCTAGGCTGCAGCTCCTCAAAAATGTCACTCTTAGTTGCTCTTAGGATTTTTGTCCTCTCTTAGCTTCTCTGGAGCAAGAATCTGCTTTCAACAGTCGTCTCCAGAATGTCTCAGTAAACTGCAGTTCCTCTCTCAGCTCCTGTGCATTCTTCAAAGTGCCCCTCTTAGCTGTAGCAAGCTTGCTCCTTCTGTCTGAGCTTATACAGTGCTCCAGTAAACTGATCAAGGCCCACGCTGAATGGGCAGGACCACACCTCCATGGAAATTATCCAGTCAGAGTGGGTTGTATCTCCATGGAGACAATCAAAGACTCACAATCTAATCAACACTAATACGTCTGCTCACACAGGATTGCATCAAAGATAATGGCATTTTGGGGGACATAATACATCCAAACCAGCACACGCACTTTTCATGTTCCCAAGGACCATCTGTATAACTTCTTTTTGTGATATGTCCTTAAAGTTTTTACACATTTTATTGGGTTGTCATGTTATTATTGAATTATAGGAATTCTTTATATATTCTGTCTGCTTTTTCTGCCTCTATTAAAATGATATTATGTTTTTCCCTCTAATCTGTTAATGTGGCAAATTATATTGATTTTTGAATCTTAAGCCAACCTTGCATTCCTGACATCTGGTCATGACATATTAGCACACACATATATACACACAATTATATAATTTCTAGAATTGATTTGCTAATATTTTGTTAAGGTTTTTTGCCTCCATGTTCTTAAAGGATATTGCTCTGTAGCTTTCTTTCCTGGTAACGCTCTTTACTGGCTTTGTTATTACAATTATGCTAGTCTCATAGAATAACTTGGGAAGTTTTTCTTCCTATTTTCTGGAAGGCTTAGCATAAGACTGGAATTATTTCTTCCTTAAATATTTGATATAGCTCATGAGTGAAGCCATTGGAGCCTAGAGTTTTCTTTGTGGGAAAATTTCAATTTCTTAAATGTAGGACTCTTTATGTTTCCTATTTGTGTGTGTGTGTGTGCGTGCGCACGCGTGCATGTGTTTTAGTATTATGTGTCTTTCAAGGAATTTGTCCATTTCATTTAAGTGTTTGAATCTGTTGGCATAAAGACAAATGTCATGTTCACTGTGCCGGTTTGGATGTATTATGTTCCCCAAAACACCATGTTCTTTGATGCAATCTTGTGGGAGCAGATGTATTAGTGTTGATTAGGTTGGAACCTATAGATTGAGTATTTCCATGGAGATGTGACTCAATCAACTGTGGGCAAGAACTTTGACTGGATAATTTCCATGGAAGTGTTACGCCACCCATTTAGGGTGGGTCTGAATTAAATCACAGGAGCCATATAAAAAGCTGGCAAACAGAAGGAACTAAGTGACATTTTGGAGAGCAACTGAGAACGACATTTTGAAGAGGAGCTGCAGCTAACAGAGGACAAAATTCCCCAGGAGCAACATTTTGGAGAATGCCATTTTGAAACACAATCTGAGAGCAAGTGGACGCCAGCCACATGCCTTCCCAGCTAACAGCTAAGCCATCCTTTAGGGAAGGTACCCTATTGTCTTACCTTGGATACTTTATGGCCTTAAGACTGAAACTTTGTAACCAAATAAACCCCCTTTCTAAAAGCCAGTCCATTTCTGGCGTTTTGCAAAATGGCAGCATTAGCAAACCAGAACACTCACTTTGTGTGCTTCCCTTCTTTCAAGAATCACAGCTCTCTCCTGTCCAATGTCCAGTGATTGGAAACACTTGCTTCATATGTTTTATTCAGCTTTATGGTTCTTTATGGGGGTAAAGTAAATCTGATATTTGATGGTCCATCATGATGGAACTTGAAGCTGAGACTCACTTTTTACTTTGTGCAGCCAATGTCTTTGTATTAATATTTTTAAATGCTAGTGTAAAAATATAGCAATGCAGGTAGTGTTTGAGTCCCCTGTTTGTCTTATAGCTTGTGCTTGCCTCAGCAAGGCTATCCCACCCAAGTCCTTTTGAACCCCTGTCTCTCACCAGGAGCCTGGAAATTTGTGATGAGCCAACCCTTGGCTCAGCCACTTACTAATTCTGTGAGCTTGGATAAGCCACTTAATTTCTATGATCTGCAGTTTCCTTTAGGCAAAATAAAATATAATCCCTTCCTCATAAGTTAGTTTTGAGAATCAGGTGAGCTTGCTTATCTAAAGTACCTGTCACAGTTAATCCTATCTTGCAGGTGGTCAATAAATGTTTCCTTCTTTTCATCTTCCTCATTCAGTGCCTGAGTAATTGGATATTTGCTCCAGAGTCTAGAACTTTACCTACAACTGTCCCTTTGAAACTGTCATCCTGAGAGAGTCCTTGGGTGCCTGATAAGGTAGTGGTCCAGGAAGCCAGTGGAGCCATGACCCTGCAGGCCTGGGAGCCTTGGGAGCCATTAGGAGTCAACATTATGGGGTGGACTTGAAGTCAGGGAATCCAGCTGCAAGTCCTAACATTGCCCCTACTTGTTGCACTACCTTAGGCCACTCGTTACTGCCAAAACTCAGTTTTCTTACTACAAAATGGGGAAAATATATAATTTGAAGATAAAATGAGAAATCATTCATGGACATGTGTCCTAGTTTGTAATGCTGCCAGAATGCAAAACACCAGAAATGGATTGGCTTTTATAAGGGGGTTTACTTGATTACACAGTTACAATCTTAAGGCCATAAAGTGTCCAAGATAAGTCATCAACAATCGGGTACCTTCACTGGAGGATGGCCAATGGTGTCCGGAAAACCTCTGTTAGCTGGGAAGGCACGTGGCTGGCATCTGCTCCAAAGTTCTGGTTTCAAAATGGCTTTCTCCTAGGACGTTCCTCTCTAGGCTGCAGCTTCTCTCCAAAATGTCTCTCTCAGTTGTTCTTGGGGCGTTTGTCCTCTTTTCGCTTCTCCAGAGCAAAAGTCTGCTTTCAACGGCCATCTTCAAACTGTCTCTCATCTGCAGTTACTCTCTTAGCTCCTGTGCATTCTTCAAAGTGTCCCTCTTGGCTGTAGCAAGCTTGTTCCTTCTGTCTGAGCTTATATAGTGCTCCAGTAAACTAATCAAGGCCCATGCTGAATGGCAGGGCCACACCTCCATGGAAACTATCCAATCAGCGTCATCACCCACAGTTGGATGGGTTGCATCTCCATGGAAACACTCAAAGAATTACAATCTAATCAACACTGATATGTCTGCCCACACAAGATTGCATCAAAGATAATGGCATTTAGGGGAATATAATACATCCAACTGGCACAGAAATGCTTTGTAGAGGGTAACATTTTTACAAATGTTTTATTGCAGCAACGTATGTAAAACTCAAAATTTTCCCATTTTAACCACTTTCAGGTATACAATTCAGTAGTATTAATTACATTCACCAACACCAATATCTATCACCCCAACTTTTTCACAGCCTGAAACAGAAACTCTGCATCCATTAAATAATAAATCCCTCTTCCCTTAGCCCCACCTCCACCCCTTGGAGATATATAATCTACTATCTGTCTCAAGAATTTGCTTCTTCTAGATATTTCATATACACGAGATGTAAAGTGTGGTCTTAGGTTGTTTTGTCTTTTCTGGTCTCTCCCTGTTCAGCCCATCCTGTTTGTTACCCACCAGGAGCATCCTGGTGGAACGGAAATCTGACAGCCCTAACTCTGCCGGCCACCACCCCTACCCCAGCTCCCCGTCACTGACGGGACAACATCTGAGCTCCCCAGCCCAAGACCCAGTGATTCGCAGTTGAGGCAGTGAAGAGACAAGAGGGGTCTGGGCCGAATCAGTCTGCTGCCCGGTTCCCACCCAAAGGGTGCAGTGACGACAGTTCTCCCCAGCTGGCTGTGCTCACCTGGCAGCTGTGGCTTTGCCTCCAGAATTTGGGCACCCCCAGCTCCTCCTGCCCACACCCTCAGAGCTTCCCCGAGAACCCCTCAGGGCTGCCAGCCCATGACTCTGCCGCATCACTTTCTCCATCACCCAACGCTGAGCAACGGCCTCAAAAATCTCCTCCTCTCCTGCAGACGGGGCAGCACATGAGCGAGTCATTAAAACCTAGCAGGACTTTATAAACTCAGGCTTAATGCTAAGTACATAAGAAAATCTCTGTAATTTCCCGCCAGGCAATGGGGATGTTGTCTGGTTCCTACAGGTCATAATTTTTGGGGAAAGAAACTCTCCCCCTGTCCCCCACAAATGATGGGAAGTCAGTAGTTACGGTTAGGGCTGTTCTGATGCCCAGAATCCCACATACCTCAGCTAAATGGTATCTTTATGAAATTAGCAGAATGCAGCGCTGATGGACAGGCAAAAAAAAATAAAAATAAAAGAACTTTCAAATTTTCAGTATAATTGGAAAACTGACCTGTGGAAAGTATTTTTCCCACCCCGGCTTCAAGCTGCACTGAAGAATAAAAAAAACAAAAACAAGACGGTTCAGAGTCTGGGGAAGAATGGGTGCATTATGCCGAGAGAACGGCGGCCGTGAGCAGTACGGCTGGCTTCGTTCTGGAAGTGGAGCTGCGTCCAGGGCTGGCTGCTGGGGCCCTGCAGGCGTCCTCAGTTATGGTGAGTGAGGCAACCAAGGAAGGGCTCAGGGCATAGGGAGCTGAGCGCTGGGCTTCGTGCATCAGGGAGTGGCGTGGAGGCTCCCGGGGAGCCCAGGCACATCAGAGCCTCAACCCGGAGCTGCAACACCCCCTCCAGCCGCCCACTCCTGCCCACTCAGGTCCAGTGACAGACCCTCAGGGAAGCACTCAGTGGCAGTTTCATAGCCACACACGGTCCCCACTGAGCTCCCTCTCTGAATGGGGAGACACAGGGGAAGCGGATAATTGCACAAACAAATATCAAGCAGTCGACAAGCATGTGATGCTGGATTGGGGCTGTTAAACTGAGCCGAGCATTGGCACAGGGCGGGAAGGCGGGGAGAGCTTTGCAGCAGAAGAAGCAGTACGTGCTAAGGTCCTGTGGAAAGGGGCAGTGTGGTGGGAGGTGGGCAGTGTGACCAGGGCCTGGGGCAGCGAGAGGGGGTGAGAGGGGGCGAGAGGGGGCTGGAGGGGGCAAGGGGTGGGGTCCAGGCAGGGGCCTCAGGGAGCATGGTGGGGTGGTGGTCTTGAGCTTCAGAGCAGTGGGAGCCGCCAGGGATTTTGGACAGGTGGGTGCTATGAATGGGGATTGCTTTTGGGGCAGGAGGGGAAACAGAGGTGCCAGGGAGGGGCTTCAGCTGTGTCTGGGGGAGACAGCTGAGGAGCAAGGGGATCCCTGGGGGATGTTCATTAAGTCCCATGGAGAATGATCAGGGTACGGGACAGAAGGGGAGGGTGGGTCGAGAAAACATTCTAGAGGAGAGGTTTGGGATTGTGGGTACAGGGTGTAGGTCGTGGATTTTGTTTGGGATTGACTGAGTCTGAGATGCCTTTGAAACGTGGGTGTGGGAAGTTGGAAAAAGGTTCTGTGCTAGGGGCTCCGGGGTGACAGGGGCATAAGACAAGCCCAATTCGATTTAGCAGCTCGATGGGTGTGCGTTAGAGCTTTGAGCTCATGGTTCCATCATCTCTGGGCCGTGGCTTCCTCGCCTTTAAAAAGGGGTAATAATAGGTAAGGAATAAATCTGGGCTCTCTGATGCCCTTCTCAGAATACACGAGTCTGTTGGGGGCTTGCCGTTTGGCTGGCCTTGTGCAAAAACTCTGAAAAAACATTTTCCATTATGGAGGCAGAGGTTAGTCCCGGAGCCCGCCAAAGTCCTGTGGGCAGGGACACCAGGGCCTCGAGGGACCCAGCTGCTATCTCGGAGAGCCTTGCTCACTCGGGCTTCCTGCTCCTCAGCTCTGCCCCTCGTCCCACTTGAAAACAATCCTACCTGCTCCTTCAGGTGCCAGGCTGCACCCTCAGCCTCATCCACCCACTCAGTGGCCAGTGAAACTAAGGAACGGGACCAGCTGTTGTCCCAGGTGACCTTCCACAGGGTGTTCACCCTCGGGGAGAGCAGGTGGGCCAGACTCCTCCGCAACCCAGAGGCTGCACCTTGGTCCCTTTAGCCTTGTGTTCTGAGCATGCAAGGATGGGGGCGCTTGTTTGGGTGGGTTTCCCACACGGACATGTGAACCCTCAACAGGCATTCCCGAGAGGTTCCCAGCTACTGCCAGCCAGGGCTAAGGGCAGTGTCTGGTCCACGCCGGCCTGGCGGCAACCCATGCAGCCCTTTCAATGACACAACGAAGGGAGGACTGATGACAAACCCCAAGGGACTGGAACGCACTCCCTGGCTGCAGTCTCCAGGGTGCTCAGCCTCTTCAACACGTGCTGGGGCTTCGGCTCACCCCGGAGCAGCAGGGGAGCCGTCATGGCGGGGGGGGGCAGCAGGTCCTCGGTATGCAAGGAACCTGGGAACAGGATGTGGGGGGCAGGACAGCAGACATGAGGGACTCCTTGGAATGGGTTCTGGTCTCTTGCCTGCCTCTCCTGCACGTCTAAACGTCCGCCCACTTCTCGCCCTCCCTCTGCACCTTGCATCCTTCCAAATCCCGGACAGCCTTTCTCATCAGCTCAGCGAGTGAGTGCCACCCCACCTGGGCAGAGCCCCGGGCACTGGACACATCTTCCCACCCCCCAAAACCTGGGTCTGGGGAGCCAAGAAGGAGCAGGGGCTCAGGGGCAGATGTCCCAAGTCTACCCTCCCTGGAAGGAAGGGGAATGTTTGCTAATTACCTACCGTGCACTAATTACCATTCAAGCCGTTTCCATAATTGTCTTAAGAAAAGATTTTATCAGCCAAGCCGTGAGCATAAACAGCCACAGGGAGAAAAGCCAATGGCATAGGCTCCAGGAGCAAAAAACAATGGAAATAAACCACATGGGCCATGCGGAATCCTGGAATGTCTGCGTCCAGCCTGGGCCCCTCCCCATTCCACAGAGGGAGAAACTGAGGCTCGGCAAGGCGAGGGGCCCAGGCCACGGTCGCACAGAAAGTCTGTGGGCAAAACCAGATTGCTGCTGGGCTCGAATTTTTGTTCCCGGAGTCAAGATGTCAGTAGCGTCGAAATCCATCACGGCGCATTACGGGGCTCGCTTTTGAAAACCCTTCCAAAGACAACGCACGTTTCCTTGAAGCTAATTGCTTTTAGTTTGAGGTAATATTCGCCGCAGAAACACCAGCGGTAACCTTTGGTCTTGGCAAATTCTCCCCTCAATCACATAACGTAAACAGCGATAAACGAGGGCTTTTTAAGGCTTTCTTCGTAATGTGTCGCACATGCATTTGTTACCGCATCTGCGCGCTCTCCAAGCCCTGAAACCCGAGCTCGGCGGGGAGGTGAGCCGGGCTGCGCCGCCCGCGGAGGGGTCAGGGCTCCCGGGGGACCCCCGGGACCCCCAGCCGGCCGCGCCCGGCCCCCTCTCCCACTCCCCGCTGCGTCTCCCCCTGGGTCTTTCTTTTTGGTGTCTCTGGCTCGCCCCCCCCCGCTCTCTGTCCCTTTCTCCTTAGGGTCTCCCTTTGTCTCCTTCTCCCTCTGCCCCTTTCTTTCTTTTTTCTTGTCTTTCACCCTCTTGTCCTGTTGGTCTTTCTTTTGTTGTCACCGTGGCCTCGGCTTCTCTCCCTTCTCCCCCCACTCCCCGTCTTTTTCTCTGTGTCTCTGGTTCACTTTAATTCTCTCCCCCGCGCTGTCTTTCTCCCTGTGCCTCCCTCTCCCTTCCCCCCACTTCTCCATCAGTCCCCCTTTCTTCCTCTGCCCCTATTTCTTTCCCTGTCTGATGCCCCCTTTGTCTCTCTCTCTCCCTGTGTACTGGTCTCTGCCTGCTTCTCTCTTCCCGCTTGCCTCTCCTTATCTGTTGGACTCTGACTTCTTATCCCCACCCCCACATCTAACTCTTCCTTATCTCCCTCTCAACCCCACCCCCCACCTCCTTTCTTTCACAATGCCTTGCCCAGGACATATGGCTCCACTTCCTTCCTTCTCAGCCCTGGAGATGCAGAGGAGGCTCGGACATTGGCACTCGTGGCCGGTTGAGGGGCGGGACAGGGAGAAGGGGGAAGGTTACAAGACAAGCGGAGTGAAGAGGAGAAGGTTTACAAGAAGGAGCCGCTATCTTTAAGCAGGGGTAGGGAGGGAGCAATCAGGGTGGGCTGCATGGAGGTGGTGACTTCCGAGCAGAGTCTGGTTGGAGAACTGTGAGCTGGCTGAATGTAGAATGGTGGGAAAGCAAAGGCACAGGGGGGCGACATCTTGTTCCCTGTGCAGGAATGGCTGGTGGGTGGGACGGCTGGATGGCAGTCAGGGAGGGACGGGAGTGGGAGATGCAGAATGTGGAGTGTGGGGTACACATCATGGGCAGAGGTGGGGGTGTGTCCCAGGGCCCAGCTAAGGGGCAGGGAAGGGCAGGTGGGCATCCAGTTCACACCAGTGGGGTTAGGGCAGCCACATCACTAGAGCTGGGAAGAGTGGGGATGTCTCATGTGGGGCTTCTGGGGGCTGCCAAGTAGAGAGGTGTCTGGTGCTGGCTCCAGTCCCAGCCACAGGCCTGCCAGCTGTACCACCCTGGCTGCATCCCCTTCCATCTCCAAGCCCTGCTTTTTCTTCTGTAAGATAAGGACACTCATGTGGACAGCCCAGGACCCCAGGAGGCCCTGGGAGACCTGGTGGGCAAGGAAGCCCCTTGCCAGCCTGTGGTTTCAGAGCACGTTTGCCATGGACATCACACAGCCACGTGCTGGGAGGATGGGTGACCATTCCCACTTCAAGCCAGGGAAACTGAGCCACCCAGGGGTGCAGCCATGCATCGGAGACCACACAGTGAGTCACTGCAGACGGGGTTTGCATCCTGAAGCTCCTCTCCTGTCTCTAAGCTGAAGAGGTCCGCAGCCCAGCCGGGGGCCTGTCCCACAGCTCAGGAGGGGCAGATGGGAGGGGGTCTCCCAAGTCCAAGCTGGGTGCCAGGTGCCCGGGAGCATTGCCAACGCCCCGGCCTCTTCCTTCGAGTTTGCAGCAACCCTAAGAGGCCGTCACTGCAGACCCCCTTACGAAGACCCCCGGGAGTGGGAACCGGCTGCGCCCTTCCCCGCGTTCCCTCCTCACCGAGGCAGCTCCCTGGGGCTTCCATCCCAAATCCCATCTGCAGATGGCTCACCTGCAGACAAGCGGGGAGCCCTGGCCCCCTGCAGGTGGCCCCCAGCTTTCGCCCTGCCCAGCCTCACTCGGGCTCCCCATCCTGCTCCCACCCGGGGTGCGCTCTGAGAACGGCCCCTCGCGCCCCCGGCAGCCTGGCTCATCCGGGCTCGGGGCTGCTGGGAGAGACCACGGGTGGGGGTGGGCGCAGTCAGGGAAGCCTTTCTGGGGAAGAGGCCTTGGGGTCTTCATGAACCGTATTAAAAAGTTCACGAGACTCTCCACTTCTCCACCGCCGCGCGTCCGCGCTTCATCGTGGCGGCGGCCTGCGCCCCTCGTTCTTCCACCACCTTCCGTCTGTCTGCACGCCCCGTCGGCTCAGCCCCTTCCCTGGGCGGCGGTCGTCCCCAGCGTGGTTGAGGGTGAGGGGCTGGAGACGGTGCAGGCCTGGGGGGGAGGGGGCTACGAGGCCCATCCAGAGGGGCCAGGTGAATGTGGACAGAGACCCCTCTGCCCCAAAGTCACCTGGCCCCTTGTCAGTGCTGCCCCCCAATCCGCTGGGCACTGGAATTCAGGGCTCTGGACCTCACCAAACCCCCAGCCCGACACTGCCGTGCGCGGAGGGATCCCGGAGGGAGAGCCCCTGCCTGCCCACTCCGGCGACCCCTAGGAAGCAGCCAGGATTCCCGCAGGCTGACTCTCGTGCTCTGCTCAAATATCAAGAAAATTGAAAATTGAAGCAATTCAACGTAAAAAGCCATTTTCCTTCAGCTCTCACTTTGCAGGGACAAAGGCCGACCTGAAAGCGATTTCCCGAATGGGCCCCGAGACCCCGCTCCCTTCCGGGTATCGGCGGGGGTCCTCCGGCTGCCTGCCCCTCCCGCATGGTTTTCCGGGGGCCCCTCGGGCCTCTGTGCCCGCCCTCGGTGGACCCCTGCCGTGCCACACCTGCCCACCTGCTACGGTTCAGCGGAAGGACACCTATTTCCCTGGGAGCATCCCTCCACTCCCAAACCTTGAATCGCATAAGGATCTGGGGGTTTGCTTTCCTCAACCCCTCATGTAAAGATGAGACCACAGCCCATTCCTTCCACTTGCCCGGGCAGTGGGCTCCGGGCTGGGGGCGACTGTGGGTGGGGCAGGCAGGGCCCGCTTGCCACTGAGCCAAGCATTGCAGGACGGGGGGGCTTCAGGTGGTGCTGAGTGCTGTGAGGGAGCTGGGGGGCATCTGGGGTGGGGGCCCCTTTTGCACCGTGGTTCAGGAGGGCCTCTGGGAGCAAGGGCAGGATGAGGGGAAGGAGCCAGCCTGGGGGCTGCTGGGGGAGCAGGAGGAGGTGAGCAGCCAGTGGGGAGTGGGTGGGAGATGGGGGTGGGCGGGGCATGGTCTTGACTCCACCCTGATTGGGAGCCGGGCACAGGACTCCTGCTCCCAGCCCCCTCTTCTGCCATCACTTTACCTCAGACAAGGCCCTCTGCCTCAGTTTCCCCACCTGACCAGTGGGGGGTGAGCTTGCTTGCCAAGAACACTGACAGTCTCCCCCAGGTTAGAATGGGTGTCTTGGTCCAACTCAGCGGCCCCTGCGCCCTGACCTGGAGGCTATGGTGTAGGCTCCTCCTCAGCCTGGCCCCATCTCAGCCTGCTCTCCTTGGTGACATCCAGGACTGGGCCCCGGGGCTGCAAACCACACAAAACCCAGCTCATCATGGCTTGGAGTGGAGAAATCACGAGGCTGGCCTCCAGGCTGGTTGGTGGTGCTCACCCGTCCCCAAGGACCCCATTAGTGGGGTTCTCTGCTCTGCCCTCTCCTGGGCTGGCGTCTTCCTACATCTGATCCCCATGGCGGCTGTAGTCTGTGGAGTGGAACAACTGGGGTTCCTGCTTCCTCCCACACAGAGGCCAGAGGAGAGAGGCTGTCTTTGGGGCTCTTCCCCCAGACACCCCCAAGCTGCTGGAGGGGATGGAGGATGACCCCCCCACAATGTCCTTGAGGTTCCTTATCGGGCTTGCCTGTCCATCTCCTGCAGCTCGCGCCACCCCCTCACCCAGGGCCCATGGGTGCTCCTCAAAGGGCCTCTCCATGCCATTCCTTTGGCCTGCGGCCTGCGGCCTTCCCCTCCGGCCAAGGGGCTTTTCCTCCTCCAAGCCTGGACTCCTCTGTCACTCCCAGAAACCACCCCTGGCGCCTCCCCTGGAACCATCCCCACTGCTGTACATTCTCAGAGCTCCCTGAACACACACTTCCGAAGCTGGTTGATAATTAGGCAGCAATGATGTGACTGGGTGACAGATATGTGTGCCCCCAGACTCTGAGCTCTCTGAGGACAGGGGCCCGCTGTCCTGAGCTGTCTCCATCTCCAGAGCCTGTCACGGGCCTGGCACATGGTAGAAGCTCAGGAACACTCCCTCCAGGCCTTCTAGATGGAAGGTTGAAGATCCTTCAATGCCCCATCCCCAAATGGAGTAGAACACACCCCCAGGCACAGCTTCTTCAGGATTTCTGGGGGGGTGGAGATGTCTGGGGGGAGGGAGGCAGTGTGGGGAGTGGCTGTGAGTATTACACACCAAACCCACTCCCGGGGCCAGCGCTTTACACTTGTGGAATCCTAGGTGGGCATTTGTGCAAGTGGAGCCTCAATTTTGTCATCTGTAAAGTGGTAATGACATTCACTCCTGAAATTATAGGGAGGATTCTGTGAGAAGAAGCCGAAAGAATGTTTGGTACAGAGCAAGACACAATGGGTGTCGATGATGATGATGAAGGTGATGACAGCAGTGTACAAGTGTGTGCATTCATATATGTGTGTGTATGCGCATGTGTGTATGTGTATCTTTGAATGTGTGCATATGTGTGTGTATGGATGTGTGAGCATGTATGTGTGAACATGTGTATGTGTGTGCATGTATTCTGCATATATGTATTCTCATTGTTTGCTTGATCATGCCAGCCTATGAGTTTTCGTTTCCAGACCAAAATTTGCCCTTAGATTTTTCCCTGGAAACCTAGGGGCCATTTGCTCAAAACCAAGCAAAATAAGACTCTCTCAATGGACCTTTAGTTCTCAGCATCTGTTTGAATGACACATAATTCATCTCCTGTGAGCTGACCAGGAAGCCCAGTGCCTCCTTTTATTTTATTTTTTGAAGTGTTCCCGTTTCACACAGGTCCATGGGGAGCAGAGAGGAGGACGGCAAGTACAGCATCATAGAGACTAGAGGGAACTGAAGTGACCAGGGGAGCAGAGGGTGAAATTCCATGGAGGGTTGTGTGACAGTCAGAGGCATGGATGAATCTCAGAAACACAGGGTTGGGCAGAAAAAGCAAAAAGCACAGATTAAAACTCCATGCACCAAACAATAGGTGCCCAAGGAACACGTTCAGAAAAAAGGAAATATCAAACACATCCCAGTGGGCTGCTGGGAGTTGCAGAAACAGGGGAAGAAAATAAAAATGGAGGGAGGGATGAGAGCCAGCCAGGGAGGGTAGTTCCACACAAACTGGAACGCTGCTCAACTTGCCCAGATGAAAATAATGACCATGAGTGTGTGCCCAAACCCAGCCCCTGAAAAAGCATCAAAATGATGAGGAAGGCTGTCTCAGTGGCTGTTGCTTGGGAAAGTTTCCCACTTTCCTGGTGTAAGGTAGAGTCCACTGATCCATATGGCGGGGCCAGCCCCCCGCCTGAGGCCACCCCTGCAGCCATCCCTACAGCCAACTCTGGCTCTGGGGGAGCTTGTGCCTTTAAGCAGATTTGGTGGGAACCAGCTAAAGTAGTTTTCTGAACATGTATTTGCAGAGAAAGAGCCCCCAAATCAAAACCAGGTCCAGGGCTCCCTGTGCACCCCCGTGCCCCTGTGTGGGTGGGTGGAGGCCTCTGCAAAGCAAGTGGAAAAGACAAGGCCATTTTCTGCTCAACGAGTCCCCCAGCCCCCAGCCCTGGCCTGGGAGGGGTGCGGGGAGAGCGGCGGAAGCCGTCTGGGCTCCAAAGTCTGCAACACATTAGCCATGGGCAGGCTGGTGGGGGCGCCCTGCCCTGATTGTATTACCTGCGCAGGCTATGAAATGTCAGCCTGCACCCCACGGGCTCTGCAGGCCTGTACTTTGCACGTCCCACCTCAAGCCACTGGAAAACCGAAGACCAGGGCAGCAGCAGGGCCTCTGGAGCCCATGCAGTCCCACCTGCTGGATCTCTGCTGTGACCACAGCCCAGAAGTCACCGGCCTAAGGGGACAGGTCTCTGGCTTCATGGTCACAGTCTTTTCCTAGGCAAGGCTTTGTGGTTTTGTAGGTTTCATCGTAAGACAGGAGGAGGAGGTAACACTCACTCACACACCCACGCTGTGGAGCCCTGGTGCCACGCCAGGCCCCACCAGGCTGCCCGCCAGCCCCCGCCACAGCCTGTCATTCCACAGCCCAGGAACCAGGCCAGCAGAGCTGGGGAGCCCCTGCCCATCGTCCCTCGCCCAGGATCCCCGATTGCCAGTGAGCTCAAGTGGAACCCAGCCCCCTCCAATCCCACCACTCCAATGACCTCAGAAGCCACCTGTCTGACTCCCTCCTCTCACAGGTAAGGAAACTGAGTCCTGAGAGAGCAAGCTGCTGGCCCGGGGTCTCACCATGCTCCTTTCCCCATCCCAGGCACTCTGTGGGGTTCATGACACTTCCTGTCCTTTGGTGCAGAAGCAGTTCTCATTTGGCTGTCAGAGGATGGTTCCTTTTCTATTTTTATTTTAAAAACTCACCTTGTGGGGCAGAGGGCATTTTTAGGGCAGTGGAACTATTCTGAATGATACTGTACAAGGCCAAGAGTGAGTCCTCATGGAAATGATGGACTTTAGTTAATAACAAGGTATCGATATTGGGCCACCAATTATAACAAGACAAGATGTTAGTAGTAGGGAAATGTGTGCTTGAGGCACAGTATATGGGGATTCTCTACTTTCTGTGCAATTTTTCTGTAAACCTAAAACTTCTCTAAAAGTAAAAATAATTTAACAAATAAAATAAAACTCACTTTAGTTGTCTCTTCCTCCAGGAAGGTCCCCTCTGTCCTCTGGACTCTTCACTGATGCCTGGGATGAGCTGGGCTCCCCAGAACTCTCAGGGTACCCTCTTCCAAGCAGGGGTACACCCAGCTGTCTTACCCCCTCTCCCTTGAGAATCAGGAGGGCGTGGCCGATGTGCTCTGATGAGTAAGTCACCAATGGATGGATGTCTGAAGGTCAAACTATCCTTCAGTATATTAAACAAACACAGAAAGGCACCTGTTTGGTTTGCCAGGGCTGCTATGACAAACACGGCAAACTGGTTTGGCTTAACAACAGGAATTTATCAGCTCATGGTTCTGAGTCTAGAATAAGTCCAAAATGAAGCCGTGCACCGGGCTTGGTTTCTTCCAGAGTCTGTGCATTCCAGTGCCGGCTGCAGGGGCTCCTTGGGGCTCCTGGGCTTGTATCCCTGCCTCCTGTCACACGGCGATGTGCTCTCCTTTCCAGCTTCTGTGACTTTCGGTTCCTCTCTCTAAGGCCTCCAGTAATATGGAGTAAGACCCAGCCTGATTCAATTGGCTGCATATTAACCAAAAGTAACATCTTCAAAAGGTCCTGTTCATGATGCCCCCCCACAAGAAGTGGGTTAAGATTAAGAACACATCTATGTTGGGACACAAAACCCAACCCACCACAGCATCTGAATTCACATCTCCAGGAGCGCAGCAGCCCCTGTCAGGACCTGCCCCCCTGCCATCCTGGTGCCAGCTTTCTTCACACTTCCTCTGGGTGAGCATTTACACCCTGTCAGCACCTGGGCCTGCTTGGAAGAGGTGGAAGTTAGGGCAGATTGCAGGGGGCTGGAAACACTTGTTCCAACCCATCTCAGGCAAAAGCAGCAGAGAAATCTTAAAGGCAGTAAGCTTCCTCAAAACTACAAAGACAGCTAAAGGCCTGCATTAGCCAGGCAAGGGCTGAATGAAGAAAACAGCTTCACAAGCCACAAGAGAAGCTCTTGCACCTTTGCTGGATCCCCCTACTCCCACTCCACAAAGCAGGGTGCAGCCAGCTCACACCCCCATTGTGGGTGCCTGGTCCTTTCCAAAGGGAATAGAGAGGACCCTGTGTGCACACCAGGCTACCTGTATGTCAACGGCATCCTATTAGGAGGAAGTCTGGAAGACTGAAGTAGGAAACTTGTCTCAGGCTGGCCCTCCCTGAATTTATGCTGCAGGCAGAGAAGAATTTTGCAGACACTAAGCAGTGTAAAAAGCAATTAAATTGAAGCAGTGGGGACAAAGAACCCAAAGGGATGCAAGTCACAGGGAGTAGAGGGGACTGTCATTCAAAACCCAGTAAACTGTAAATGGTGAACTCCTAAGGCCACTAGCAAGCACCATCCCAGAATAGAAGTCTCCACCATCCACCCAGGCTCAGAGAAGCAGAAAGGACTCTGCAATTCCCATTTGCCTTGGGCTGATCTTCTTGATAGGGGGGGCTGAGCTCTGAAGGAGACTACAAGTGAAAGCAGAGCCAATTTGCAAAGGTACTTTGAAAAGTACTTTTTGCTTTGTTTGTTTGTTTTGATTAGCTCCTACCATTCAAGAAAATCTCTATCATATTACTATCTTGATGCAAACTTAAGGGGAAGATAATTCAGGGACTAAATCCCAGATAATACTTTAAAATTGTAAAGTGTCCAGTGTTTGCAACAGAAGATAACAAGACAAACAAACAGGAAATAATGGCCCATTCAAAGGAACAAGAGAGAAATCCAGAAGCCATCAATGAAGAGGACAAGACTTTGAACTTTAAAAAATGATCCCCAGTGTTTCAAGAAGATAAAGGAAAACATGGAGAAAGAGTGAATGGATATGAGGAAAATAATGAGTGAACAATATGGGAATCTCTTTGACATTCTCAATAGGAACCAAACATAAATGCTGGAGTTGAAGAACACAATCACTGAAATGAAAAATTCTCTAAACGGTTTCAAGAGCTGATTGGAGCTGGCAGAAGAAAGAATCAGAGATCTCAAAGACAAGACAACTAAAATGATTTAGGCTGAGGAGCAGAAAGAAAAAATAGTAAAAGAGAGCAGACAGAGCCTAAGAGACCTGTGGGGACACTGTAAAGTGCAACAATATATGTATGATGGGAGTCCCAGAAAAGAGAGTGAGAGAGAAAGGGGCTGAAGGAATAAAGAAAAAATGGCAGAAAACTTCCCAAATTTAATGGAAAACATTAATATGCACATTCAAAAGGTCACTGAACCCCAAAGAGGTTAAATTCAAAGAAAATCACAGACAGACACATAGTAATCAAATGGTCCAATGCCAAGCACAAGGAGAGAGTTCTGAAAGCTGCAAGAGAAAGCAACACATTAGGCAGAAGGAAGCCCCAATAAGAGTGGGATCTGATATCTCATCAGAAACCACAGAGGCAAGAAGGCAATGGCATGAAATACTTCATGCTGAAAGAAAACAGTTATCAACTAAGAATTGTATATCTGTTGAGACTTTCTTTCAAAAATGAGGGAGAGATTATGACATTCTTAGATAAACAAAAGTTAAGGGAGTTCATCACCACTTGACTGCCCTACAAACAGAGATAAAAGGAGTTCTCCAGACTGAAAGGAAAGGACACTAGACAGTGGATCAAAGTGGCATAAAGAAATAAGGACCTCTGGTAAAAGTAACCATTTGGATAGTTATAAATGCCAGTACACTGCATTGTGTATTTTGGCATGTAACTCCATTTCCTACTTCTTATGGGTGCTAATTGCAAATGCATAAAAAAGTAATGATAAAGTTATGCTTTTGGACATACAATACACAAAGTTATAATTTGTAACAAGTACAAAAATAGGTGGGGGGATGGAGGGGTATAGGAACAGTGCATGTGTATGCTATTGAAGTGAAGTTGGTATAAAACCAAATATGATTGTTATAGATTTAGGATGTTAAATTTTAACCCCATGGTAACCACCAATAAAATACATGGTAAATACATTCAGAAAGAAATGAGAAGGGACCCAAAATGGTACAAAGCAAAAAACCAAATAAATATGCAAGTAATCATTAATGGAAGAATTGAGGGTCAAAAAGTATGAGACTTACAAAATGGCAAAATGGAAGATGAAAGTCCTATATTATTAGTAGTGACTTTAAATGTAAATCAATTAAATTACCCAGTCAGAAGGCAGAGATTGGCAGAATGGATAAACCATATATTAGGATACAAAACAAGTCTCAATAAATTCAAAATGTTGAAATCACATGATGTTTTGTCTCTGATCACAATAGAATGAAGCTAGAAATCCATAAGAGGGAGAAATAAAAAATTCACAAATATGTGGAAATTAAACAGTGTCCTCTCAAATAACCAATGGGCCAAAGAAGAAATCACAAGGGAAATTAGGAAATATCTTGAGGTACTTGAAAATTAAAACACAACATGTGAAAATCTATGGAATGCAGCAAAGGGCAGTGCTGAAAGGGAACTTTATAGCTCTGAATGCTTACATTAAAAAAGAAGAAAAATCTCAAATCAGAGTCCTAACCTCAAAATTGGGAGACAAAAGGAAGAAAATAGCAAAGATTAAAGTGGAGGCAAATGAAATAGAGAATTTAAAAAAAGTAGAGAATCAACAAAACCAAAAGTTGGTTCTTTGAAAAGATCAATAAAATTGACAAACTTTAGCTAGACTGATGAAGAAAAAAGGCGGGAATATAAAGGGGCACATTACTACTGACTCTGCTGAAATACAAAAAGAACTATAAGAGTATATTATGATCAATTGTTTGCCAACTAATTACATAATATGGATGAGATGGACAAATCCTTAGAAACAAACTACCTACCTTGACACAAGAAGAAATAAAAGATTTCAACAAATCAATGACTAGTAAAGACATTAAAACAGTCATACAAAACCTACCAACAAAGAAAAGTCCAGGACCAGATGGATTCACAGTTGAATTTTACCCAACATTCCAGGAAACCTTAATAGCAATCCTGCTCAAACTCTTCCAAAAGTGTGAAAAGGAGGGGATTCTCCCTAACTCATTCTATGAGGTGAACATCACCATTATATCAAAGCCAGATAAAAATACTACAAGAAAAGAAAATTAGGGACCAATATCCCTTATGAATATATATGCAAAAATCCTCAACAAAATGCCAGCAAACTGTACCCAACAGCACACTAAAAGAGTTACCACACTAACAGAACAAAGCACCTCATGATCATCTCAGTTGAAGCAGAAAATGCATTTGATAAAACCCTTTCAAATAAAAAAAAAACTCTAAGTAAACAAAATAGGAAGAGAAGGAAACTTCCTCAACATGATAAGGGGCATATATGAAAAACCCACAGCTAACATCCTACTGAATGGTGAGAGACTGAAAGTTTCCACTGGAGATCAGGAACAAGACACGGATGCCCACTGTCACCATTGTTATTCAACCTTGTACTGGAAGTTCTAGCCAGAGCAATTTGGCAAGAGAAAGAAAAACAAGGCATCCAAGTTGAAAAGGAAGAAGTGTAATGCTCCATATTTGCAGATGCCATGATCATATATACAGGAGATCCTGAAAAATCCACAAAAAACATACGAGCACTAATAAACTCAGCAAAGTGACAAGGTACAAGATCAACATGCAAAAACCAGTGGTGTATCTATGCATTAGTAATGAGCAATCTGAAAAAGAAATCAAGAAAAAATTCCACTTGTAATAACAACTAAAAGAATAAAATATCTGAGAATAAATCTAGCCAAAGATGTAAAAGACTTGTACACAAAAAACTATAAAAAATTGCTAAAAGAAATTAAAGAGACCTAAATAAATGAAAGGACATTACATATTCATGGACTGAAGACTAAATATTGTTAAGATATCAGTTCTACTCAAAGCAATTTGCAATCCCAACCAAAATTCCAATATCCTTCTGTGCAGAAATGGAAAAGCTAATCATCATAAATATATGGAAGGATAAGGGGCCCTGAGTAGCCAAGGCTGTCTTGAAAAAGAGGAATGAAGTTGGGGAATCCACACTTCCCAACCTTAAAACTTATTACAAAATCACAGTAATCAAATGGCATGTGTACTGGCACATGGACAAACATAGACAGATGAAATCAAATTGAAATTTCAGAAATAAACTCCCACTTTTATGGCCAGCTGACTTTTGACAAGGGTGCAAATTCCACTCAATTGGTAAAGAATAGTCTCTTCAACAAATGGAGCTGGGAAAACTGGCTATCCACATGCAAAGAATGAAGGTGGGCCCCTACCTCACACCATATACAAATATTAACTTAAATGGATCAAAGACCTAAATATAAGAACCAGAATTATAAAACTACTACAGGAAAACATCTTCAGGACCTTGTGTTAGGCAATGGTGTCTTAGACTTTACACCCAAAGCACAAGCAACAAAAGAAAAAAATAGATAAATGGGACCTTATCAGAATTAAAAACTTTTGAGCATCAAAGGACTTTATCCTGAAAGTAAAACAAGGAACCTACACAATGGGAGAAAATATTTGGAAACCACATATCCAGTAAAGGTTTAATATCCAAATACAGTTTTAAAAATTCTACAACTCAGCAGTAAAATGATAAACAACCCAATTAAGAAATGGATAAAAATTTCAACAATGGTTTCTCCAAAGGAGATATATAAATGGCAAAATAGTACATAAACTGTGCTCAACATGATTAACTATTAGGGAAAAGCACATCAAAACCACAATATGATCCCATTTCACACAAGTAGAATGGCTACTATTAAAAAATGGAAAATTGCAAGTGTTGGAGAGGATGTGGAGAAATAGACACACTCATTCACTGTTGGTGGAAATAGAAAATGGTGCAGCCACTGTGGAAAACAGTTTTGCTATTCCTCAGAAAGTTAAGAATAGAAATACCATATGACCCAGCAATTCCACTACTAGGTATAATACCAAAATATTTGAAAGCAAGCACTTGAACAGATATTTGCACTGATGCTGATAGTAGCATTATTTGCAATTGCCAAAAGGTGGAAGCAACCCAAGTGTCCATCAACTAATGAATGGATAATAGAAAGTGATATCTACATAGAATAGAATACTATTCAGCCATAAAAAGGAATGAAGTCCTGATACATGTGAGAACATGGATGAACTTTCAATACATCATGTTGAGTGAAATATGCCAGACACAAAAGAACAAATATTGTGTGATCTCACTGCTATTAAGTAATTAGAATAAACAAATTCATGGAGTCAGAGACTAGAATATTGCTTATCAGGAGCCAGGGCAGAGGTAAGGAATGGGGAGTTAATGCTTAAACCATAAAGAGTTTGTGTTTGGAGTGATGGAAAAGTTTTGGTAATGGATGATGGTGATGTGAATATAATTATTAGCACTGAATTGTACATTTGAATTTGGCTAAAAGGAGAAATTTTAAGTTTGTATGTGGTACTAGAATTAAGTTTAAAAAAAGTAAACATAAGACTCTACAAAACAAACAGTGAGCCCTATTGCAAACAATACACTATAGTTAACAGTACAATTATTAAAATAATCTCTCGTGAATTGTAATAAAGTCACCACACTAATGGCAGGCATTAATACTCGGGTTAAATGTGGGAACTCTATTTTGTGAATGATTTTTTTCTGTAAAACTACAACTACTCTAGTCAAAAAAAAAAAAAAGGTCCAAGAAGAGCAAAACAAAGGTCAGGCGGTAATGATTATTTTTCAGGGCACTGGAAGTGGCTGTAATTTCTGAGGAAGGAAACCAGCATGTGGCAATTTGTGCAGAGTGGTCACAGAAGTTGGTGAGTTCACCATGGACCCCTGGCACAGGGCAAGAGTCACCCAAGGCTTATCAGAGGGTTGCTGCTGCAAGGTTGAGAGGGGGATAGAGCACTAGAGGCTGAGCAGTGTTGGGGACAGCAAAGGTGAAGAGATCTGTGGAACACCTGTTAATACCTAGCTAAGACACAGTGTACTGGGTGTTCATCCGAAATGCAGAGAAAGGCAATCCTTAGAAAAAGGGTCTCACACTGCAGTAAGCACTTCTCCTGAAAGGTACAAACTAAGCCCTGACAAGATTTTCTGGAGAGAGAGAGTTTGTAGATCAAGTCTTCCAAAGTTAGAAGATCTTGGAAAATGCCTTGGACTTTCCATGTTCCATCCATGATCCAAGTTATACAAGATCAAAGTGATCAAACTGTGTATTGAACTGCCAAAAACATTTTTCAGAAGATAATATAATCTAGCATATATGAAGCATAATCTTAGAGGATGTTCTACATCTAAAA
>PVKY010002593.1:0-24921 GCA_004027775.1 Bradypus variegatus | reverse complement strand
GAGAGAGAGAGAGAGAGAGAGAGAGACAAGCATCTCTAAAATAATCTGGTCAGCCTAAACAAACAAACAGAATAACAACAAGCCCCAGAGGGGTGAGGGGAACCAGCACCCAAAGTTGCTGAAATACATTATCTAAAATGTCCTGTTTCCAACAAAAAAATTACAAGGCATGCAAGGACACAGGAAAAATGACCCATACACTGGGAAAAAGGCAGGTAACCAAGCACCTGTGAGAGAACCAGATATAGGATTTATCAGAAAAAAAGACTAAAATAGCCACTGTGTGTCTTCAAAAAACTAAAGGAAACCATGAGTAAATAAGTAAATGTATGATGACAATGTGACATCAAATAGAGAATATCAATAAAGATACAGAAATTATGAAACCAAACCAAATGAAAATTCTGAGCTTGAAAAGTAAAATAACAAATAAAAAATTCAGCAAAGAGGCTCACCAGTAGATCTGAACTGGGAGAAGAAAGAAAAAGCATATAGACTGATAGAGATTATACAAGCTAAAGAATAAGAGAAAAAAAAAGAATAAAGAAAAATCAAGAAAGCATCAGAGATATGTGGAATATTATTAAGTGCATCAATATATGTAATGGGAGTACCAGAGAGAGTAAGAATTCCAAGTAAGGTAATTACAAAGCGATCCACAAACAGACATTTCAGAGCAAAAATGCTGGAAAGTCAGAGAGGATAAAATCTTAAAAGCTGCAAGAGAGAAATGAGTCACTACTTTACAAGAGAACCACAATAAAAATAACAGTGGACTTTTCAGTAAGAAAAATGGAGGCCAGAAGGCAGCATGATAACATATTCAAAGTGCTCAAAGAAAAAAAGTCAACCAAGAACTCGGTATGCAGGAAGGCTAGATTTCAAAATTGAAGGTGAAATAAAGACTTTCACAGAATAAAAAAGAGAAAACTTGTTGCCAGCAGAACTTCCTTACCAAAAAATACAAAAGGAAGTTCTCCAGATTGAAAGCAAGTAGCAGGATGGTAATTCAAACCCACACATAAAAAAAAAAAAAAGCAATGCACTGGTAAGGTAATTACGTAACTTAAAAACAGTACAAATGCATATTTTATCTTCTTAACTGATTTAAAAAGATACTGTATAAAATGATATGCATATAATGTATTGTTGGGACCATAACATGTAAAAATATAATGTATGTGCTGTAAAATATTTTATAGCAGCACAAAGAAGGTGGGTAGAAGCAAAGTTGTACTGGGCTAAGTAAATGAATACTGATAGAAAATATTACAATAGATTATAGGCGGTGTAACATTGATAGATTTAATTTGCAAAATAATAATGTTACACATATAACAATGTCTTATACATATACATAAAATATAACAGTATGTACCACAAAAAGGGGGGAAGGAAATAGAGCTATATAGGAGTAACATTTCTATATACCACTTGAATTAAGCTAGCAGGAATCTGAAGCAGATTCTGATGGGTTACTCTATGGTAAGCCACAGAGCAACTGGAAACAAACAAACAACAACAAAAAAAAAACAGTGAAAAAACAATCAAATAAATTAAAATACTGTATTAGAAAATATTCACTTATTGTAAATGAAAGCAGTAAAGGAGGAATAGAGAAGCAAAAAAGACATGAGACATATAGAAAACAAAAAGTAAAATGACAGGCATGAATCTAACTATACCAATAAAAATGTTAAATGTGAATGGACCGAATCCAGCAAAAGACAGAGGTTGTCAGACTAGATTTAAAAAAACATGACCCAACTATATGTTGTCTACAGGAGACATACATTAGATTCAAAGATACAGATTAAAAGTAAAAGGATGGAAAAAGACATGCAAACAGCAACCACAAAAGTTGGAGGAGCTATAGTAATATCAGGCAACAAACCATTAGCGATAAAAGGGGCCATTTTATAATGATAAAAAGTCAATCCATCAGGAATACATAATAATAATAAACATATATGAATATAATAACACAGCACCAAAAAACATGGAACAAAACTGACAGAAATGGAGTGAGAAACATACAATTCAACCATAATAACTGGAGACTTCAATATCCTACTTTCAATAACAGACAGAATAACTAGACAAAATCAACAAGGAAAGAGCAGACTTCAACAACACTATAAACCAGCTAGACCTGAAAGACATCTATAGAACACTCCATCCAATGACAGAATATACATTTTTCTCAAGTGCATACGGAACAATTTCCAGGATAGATAATATGTAGGCCACAAAACACACCTCAATAAATTCAAAAGGACAGAAATAATACAGTGTATGTTAGATGACCACAATGGGATGAAAACAAAAATCAATAGCTGGAAAAAAACTGGGAAATCCACAAATATGTGGAAGTTAAACACTTCTAAATAACCAATGGCTCAAAGAAGAAATCAACAAGGAGATCAAAAATACTTTGAGATGAATGATAATGAAGCTCCAGCATACCAAAATTCATGGGATGCAGCAAAAGCAGTGCTTAGAGAGAAATTTATAGCTACAAACGCCTATATTAAGAAAGATCTCAAACCAATAACCTAAGTTTCCACTGTAAGACACTTGGAAAAAGAGCAAACTAAACCTAAAGCAAGTCAAAGGAGGAAATAATAAAGATTAGAACAGAAATTAATGATACAGAGAACAAAAAAAGACAATAGAGAAAATCAATGAAACCAAAACCTGGTTCTTTGCAAAGATCAACAGATTTGACAAACCTTTAGCTAGCCTGACCAAGAAAAAAAGAGAGAAAACTCAAATTACCAGAATTAGAAAAAGTGTGCATTAGTACTGACCTTACAGAAATAAAAATGATTATTAAAGAATACTATGACCAAACTAGATACCTTAAATGAAATGGAAAAATTCTAAAAAAACACAAAGTACCAAAACTGACTCAAGAAAAAATTATCTGAATAGACCTGTAACAAATGAAGTGATTGAATTAGAATCAAAAAACAACCCACAGAGAAGAAAACAAACACAGGAGATTTCACCACTTAATTCTACTACACATTTAAAAAATTAATACCAATTCCTCATAAGCTCTTCCAAAACGTAGAAGTGGAGGGATGCTTCCCAACTCATTTTATGAGGCCAATATTACTCTATCAAACCAGACAAAGATATCACAAGAAAACTAAAGACCAGTATTTCTTATGAATATGGACATAAAAACTCTCAACAAAATACTAGCAAACCAAATCTAGCAACACATAAAAAGAATTATACACCATGACCATGTGGGATTTATCCCAGGGATGCAAGATTGGTTAAACATCCAAGTATCAATTAATGTAATATATCAAATCAATACAATAAAAAAACAAAAATCACAAGATCATCTCAACAGATGCAGGAAAAGCATTTGACAAAAGCCAACACCTTTTCATGATAAAAATATTCAACAAACTAGGAATAGAAGGGAACTTCCTCAACCTGAAAAACCTAAATTAACATTATACTAAATGGTGAAAGACTAAAATCTTTCCCTCTAAGATAAGAACAAGACAAAGTTACCCACTCTCACCACTTCTATTCAACACAGTAAAGAGGTTCTAGCAAAAGCAATTATGCAAGAAAAAGAAATAAATCTTTTATACAGTATATTTTAAGGAATCCATTTAAATATAAATGAGTATGGCAAGGCTGCAGGATACAAGATCAATATAAAAAATGAATTGTACCCCTACACTTGAAAGGCACAATCCAAAAAAAATGAAATTAAGAAACAAATTCCATTTACAATAGTATTAAAATGAATAAAATGTTTAGAAATTTAACAAAAAGTGCAAAAGTTATAGTCTGAAAGCTACAAAACATTGTTGAAAGAAACTAAAGATCTAAATAATTGCAAAAGCACCCTAGGTGCATGGATCAGAAGACTTAACACTTGTTAAGATGTTACATGTCCATCATTGGACTCTCCAAATTGATCTCAGATTCAATACTATCCCTACCAGAATACCAGCTATCTTTGTAGACATTCACAAACTAATTCTAAAATTCACATGGAACCACAAGGGACCCAAAATAGCCAAAACGATCTTGAAAAAGAACAAAGTAGAAGGACTCAAACTTCCCAGTTTCAAAACTTACTACAAAGCAATAGCAATCAAGACAGTGTGGTACTGACACAAGGACAGGCATACAGATCAATGCAATAGAATTGAGAGTTCAAAACAAATTAATATATCTATGGTCAACTGCTTTTTGACAGGTGCCAAGATCATCCAATGAGGAATGAATAAGATATATCAACAGACGGTTTTAACAAAACAATGAAATTGGACCCTTACCTTACACTACATACAAAAATTAACTAAAAGTGCATCAAAGACCTAAATGTAAGAGAGAAAACTATAAGAAGCGGAAAACACAGGAGTAAATCTTCACGATCTTGCATTAGGCAAAGGACTCTTAGATATGACACCCTCAAAGCACAAGCAACAAAAGAAAAAACAAATTGGAGTTCATCAAAATTAAAAACTTTTGTGCTTCAAATAACACCATCAAGAAAGCGAAAAGACAACTCAAAGAATGGGAGGAAAAAAAAGTGAAAAGAACCCATAGAATGGAAGATATTCGCAAATCATTTATCAGAAAAGGGACTCGTATCCACCAGAAGTATAAGAACTCTTACAACTCAATAACAAAAAGACAAATAATCCAATTTAAAAACGGGCAAAGGACTGAAATAGATCTATCTGCATAGAAGATACACAAATATCCAATAAACACATGAAAAGATGCTCAAAATTATTAGTCATCAGGGAAATGCAAATCCAACCACAGTGAGATCCCACTTCATGCCCCGTAGGATGGCTAGAATAAAAAAATTCAGACATGTGGAGAAATCAGAACTCCCAATGCTAGTGAAAATGTAAAATGGTGCAGCTGCTTTGAAAAAGTCTGGTAGTTCTTGAAACAATTAAACAGAGAACTACCCTATGACCCAGCAATTCGACTCCTAGATAAATACCCAAGAGAAATAAAAATCATTGTATACCCAAAGCTTGTACATGAATGGTTATAGCAGCATTACTCATAATAATCAAAAAGCAGAAACAACGCCTCTTCTGTAAAGAACTAGGCTTTAAAATGAGGATAATTTCTCCGGGTCTTTTTACATACAAAGAGATAAAAAGTAAATGAAAACACAAATTACATTATTTTTCTGGCCTGCCCTTCATCTTACTGTGTAACTGAGACTCAGTCTTGATAATGCTCAGGATTTTATCTGGGTATTTAATAAGCATACCTGCTGTAATTATGGTGGTCAGTATCATGAAGAGCAAACTGCACACAATACAAATTAGAAGATCATATCCTCTTACTTCATTCTGTGCTGGGTCATGCAATTATCTCCGTTTCACAGCTAAGGAAACAGAAGCACCCAGCTAGTAAAGGATTTCAGCCAGGTTCCCCAGTCCTAGCAGTCTGCCTCTAGAGCCTGTACTCCCAGAGGCAGAGCGGATGTTCGCAGCCACGTCTTCCGAGGCCAAGTCCCGCGTTGCTCAGCCTAATTCCTCAGCGGGTGCGAATGCTCAGGCAAATGGGCGTGAGAGGAGCTAACAGATGTGCGACTCTGGATCACTGAAATGTGCCTCAGTTATTACCGCGGTGGTAATAACGCACTTGGATCATCAGGATGTTAGTTTACAAGAAGTAGTATCTATTGGTCGCTTAGAAAGCCTGGGATACGTCAGCACTGTCAACATATTTAGTCCTTAAACGCTCCGTGGGACGGAAGGGGCAGGAACAGAGAGTCTCCGGACCGGGTCTTGTCCCAGCTGGCTGGGGGAGCCCGTGAGGGTGTCCTCCTGTTTCGGGGCCTCCTCGGCTGCTCCTCACAGGCCGGACCCGCCCCCACCCCCGCAGGCCTCAGTCCGACCATGCGGCCCACAGGCCGGCCCGCCCCGCTCATCCGCCCGGTACGCGCCGCCCCGCGGTGGTCACTCGCTCTGGCAGCCCCGGAACGCCCGGGCCGCTGGGCCCCGCCCGAGGCCTTCTCACCGAGCCGTCCCGCCGCTGCCCTCGCGCTCCCGGCTCCCCTCGCGCCGCCGGATGTGCGGGTCACGCACTGCGCCGGCGCCGTCGCGGGCGCTCTAGGAACGTGGCGGAGCGGCCATCGGTGGTCCCGGCCTGTCTGCACCTTTGTGGGTTTCTCAGTGTTGTCGCTTGTTTTCCTCGCCCACCCCTCCAGAGTTCTCCTGCTCCCAGGATCCCAGGGCTGCCAAGCCGGTGACCAGCTCCCTTTGCTTGGAGCAGCCCCCTCTCCACGGCCGGTAAACCCAGGACTGTCAGAGCTGCCGGAGCTAAACACCAGCCGGCCCGACCTGGGCACTTGTGCTTTCCACGAATACTGAGCACCTTTTATAAAAAGATACTTTTTGCGAACCTAGCAGGTAGCACTCAACGAGTGTTTGCTGAACGGATCATTCATTTCCACTATCCTTGTCATGACGTGGAGGTCATTTGTCTTACGGATTCGTAAAATCAGGCTTAGAGAGGGAGGCTTGCCTAAACTAACACAGCTAGACCGCATCCAAGTTTCCAGAGCAAAACTGACCTACTGAGACTGTTTGCTTTCTGTACGTTAAAATAATAAGGTAGCATTATCCGGGAACATTTTATTAGTAAGATAACATTCAAACTAACAATTGGGCCAGCCAGAGAGGGCCCAGAGGTGTGTGGACTGGATGGGCAGAAAGCTGGGTAAAGAAAGATGGATTTAAAAATAAAGAGAGGGAAGTGAAAGTATGAGGAAATAAAGGGGTATGGGTGGCCAAGAGTGGACAAAGTTGGACATAAGGGTGAAGAGAGCCAGAAAAGAAAACTGGGGGAGAGGAGGAAAAAGGGGGAAAGAGAGGGTGGGAAAACAGGCAGAGTTTCATGCCTTCAGTTATTTATCAGTATAATAGCCAGCACTTATTCAATGTTTACAGTGTGCCAGGCACTGTTGGAAGCATTCAGTATTCCTGTAGTATAGATGTTCCTGAGCATTTGATCCACCCTTATCTGATTTTACACCCTTGTCCACTGCCATGGGCTGAAGTACTTCCCATTCCAAGGATGTGGAATTTCCATGCAGACTTGCACTGCTTAACTGCATGTGAGTGGAGGTGAGGTATACCATGTTGCAGAAGAAACTCTGAGTCACCGTTTCTGCCTACACTTGGGCTCCTTACCTCTGCCTCAAGAACAGCACGTAGGGGCTGCTCCTTCCATCTTGTTACCAGAATGTGAAGACGTATGGCGCAGACCCACGTAAGCCAACCTGCAGCCACTGACAGTCAGTGCCAGGTAACGTGAGAGAGAAATAAATGCCGCTGTAGCTGCTGAGATGTTTGTTGCTGTTTGTTAATGTGGCAAAGCTGACTAAGATGTCTTCCAACAAGCTTGCAAGATGTTCTTCTCCCCATTGTACAGATGAGGACAGAGATAAGTCACTTGCCCAGAGTCACACATTTATAAGTGACTGAGCCAGGTTTTGAAGCTAGACAGTCTGGTTTCAGAACCTATACTCTTTAAAATAACAGCACCTCTCTCTTATAGAATGCCAGGTTGTTTTTAAACTAATTAAATTATTGAAAATGGTCACACATGATACTAACAGAGCACAAGGGGGAAGAGTAGAAAGGAGATGGGGGGCACAGATTCAGGGCAGCAAAGGGGGACTCTGCCACCACCACCTCCCCTTAAGAACGCATCTCTCTGGGGAATCTGGGCCAAGAGCAGCCACAGGGACCGCTGTGTCCTTGGGCTTGGCAGTATTTGAAGGGCCCATTTGAGAAAGACGCTTCTGGGCTGAGAAAAAAAATGGGGAAAGGCAGCCTCTTTTTACTATGGCTTTTTCCCCATTCCCAACCCCATCCCCATCCCCTTGCAGACTCACACACACAAAGAAAAGCACTGATCCCGGCCCCCTGCAAGGGGTGGGTCACACAACTGGCCCATGTGCAGCTACAAGAGCCCACCTCCCTGTCTTCCATGAAGGGGCCCCTCGGCTCACGGCCTGTGAACAATGAATGTGTTTTGTCCAGCAGCCCTGCGACTTTGCTTTCTGCTTCTTTTGGGCTCTCTGGGAAAGGAAGCCCTGGGAATTCCCATTCCTGAGTCTGCAGAAAACATCCCTGGGACAGCCCAGCCAGGAGGGAGCAGAGGCCCCAGCCGGCACACTGAGTCTGGAGGCATGTAAACAGCTGGCCTTTCTCCCAAATAGAGGGTGTGCATCTGGCTGTTGGACACTTGGAACAGCTTGGCTCTGAGCGAGCTTCCTGCCTGATGGCAGCTGGAGGGCTAAGGGGTGAGGGACAGGGGGCAGTAGTGGGGGAGGGGCTACTGCCCCTCCCACCCACCCCCCAACACCATTGCACCTGGTGAGGAAGCTCCTGGCTGTATCCCCTAGGCTGCCAGTGCCTGTACCTCCCACCACCATAAACAGTAGTCAATACTCACTGACAGCTGCTCCACAAAGCGCCCCAAGCACACTGGGTAAGACTCTGGCCTAAGTCCCTGGGACAAAGGGGCCAGATGTGTCCTGGATGACCGCAGAGCTTTCTTTAACAGTGGGAAGGTCTTCCATCCACTCTCTACCACTGGTAAACACTCCAAGCAGGTAGCATATGGTTATCACTGTGGGAAAAACAAGCTGTTTTTTATTTTTTGTTTTTGATCCCTTCTGGCAATCTGTTCTGGGAAAATAACCCTGTTTTTCCTGAGTAGAGCCTTTCTTTTGCAATCATGTTGATTTTATCCTGCATTGTTTATTATTCTCTGTGGTTTCTGAGGTCTGGCTTGGGAGGAGAGTCTTGTTTTAGCAGAAGACACTCTCTGACAGGAGGCTTTATCTTTGGATACATTTTTTACCTGAGATAGTAGTGAGTAAAAGAGCACATAAGAAATGTTGTAAACTCTACAGAGACAGGAAATTGGAGCTACCCACAGAAACAGCAGGAGGTTGAGTCCCGCATGGAAGATCTGGGGCAAGCTGAATCAGCAGCTTTTCAGAATATGTCTGAAAAGCAAACATGGTATTCATCAAAATGTTTATTAACCCCGCACGTATTTATGGGACTGTACATTTCCCCCCCTTCTCTAGACAGCTTCCTGGTGATTTTTCTTAGCTACAATATTCAGAAGTTAGTTTTGAGAATTCCTATTTCAAAAGTGTCACTGATCTAAAAAAGGCCTTCAATAAATAATATTGTAACAACCACTTAAAACAACAGGGCCAATGCTTATAGAGGGGTGCCTGCTCCCCGAATGCTGGGGCTCCTTTCCTGTCCCCTGACTGGCAGCATCGCTCACTGGCATGGAACACCACAATGCACATTTAGCTGACACCAGTTTGTCCTCAGCCCTCCTTTGCAGTAGCCTCTGGGGGAACTGCTCAGTGCCTGCCCTGACTTCTCTGATGAGGGGCCCCTGCCTCTGTCTGTGTTTCCAAGGCCAGGCTCAGGACCTCACACAAGGAAGTGACCCCACCAATGCTGAACAAAAGCATAGCCAGTTGCCCTAGATCCGAGGTTTTTGGTGCAGGTGGGCAGTGAAATTATCCGGGGAGCCTTAACTAGTGTCCCACCCTACCCCCCATCCTGCCACCATCCACCTGAGAGCACCTGCCTAAGTATTCCCAAGGCCCCTCCTGATGTGGAGATGCTGCAATTCTGGGGGACCCTCTCGCTCAGTCCTGCTCTCTGTTGTATGGGAGCTTCTCAGACCCTACGCCAGACCCCAGCTATGCACGGAAACAAAGGGGTCTGGCATAGGCTGCCAGGCCTCAAATACCACACAGTGGGTCAGCTTAAACAACGGGAATTTACAGGTTCACAGTTTTGAGGCTGGAAGGCCAACCTCCACCCGGGGTCAGTGGCGTTCTGGCTGGCTGGCAATCCTGGGGGTTTCCTGGCCTTCCCATCACATGAAAATATCCCCTCCTTTCTCTTCTGGGTTCCCACTGACTTCTTGTTTCTCCCTGTGGCCTTCTCTGTGTCTGAATTTATTCTCCTTATAAAGGCCTCCAGTCATCTGGATTAAGATCCAACTCATTCAGTTGGGCCACACCTTAATAACATCTTCAAGAGGCCCTATCTACAAAGGGTTCACACCCATAGGAATGGGGTTAGGCTTAAGTGCAGGTCTAAATTGGGGTATAGAATTCAACCTATCACAGGGTCATATCTGCTTTAAGAGCACTGGGCTGGGGGTTCAGCTTTGACTCTTCTGCCAAATATGGTGATATGTACATAGGGTGAGAGGTTCATAGGTTAGAGCAAGGGGTCATGGTGCAGACACATAAGTGAAAAGAAATGGAAAGCTTTTACTAACACATTTATTGAACACCTAAAAACCATGTTATCAAAGGAGATCAAAGATGACAGAAACCATGGCCAGGTCTGATGACGGTGGCTGGGCTGGGGAAATCCTTGTGTGACATTGGCTCCAACAAGTTGGATCTGTGCTGCCTGTTTGCTCCCAAGTCTCTGCTCTTTATGGATGCCAGCCAGGGGTCTCTTCAGGTAGCGGAGAAAGAATGTCTCCAATCTTTGGGCCCTTTATGGTTTCTTCACTGTAAATCTACCTAACACAGACCCCTTGATCTGCCCAGCAGGAGAAGAATCTGGGTCTTTCATTTGCTCTTGTTTTGGACAAACACTTTGAGTGACTGATAGAAACCACTGCATAGTTTTGCAAGCCTTCTCCTTCCAGAAATTATCCATCAGCAGGCAGGCAAAGATTGTTCAGAATCTGGCCCCAGGGAATTCAAAGCTCTTTCTCCCTAAACACACTTCTCCTCAGCATGCCCTGCTAAGGGAAGCAAGAGCTGAGAGCCCAACAGAGCAGAGAAAAGCAAGTCCAGAGGAGGCCAGAGGTCCCCAGGTGTCCACAGGATGGCTGGGAGGGGGCATCCTTCAATGCCTCAGCACCCTCTGCTCAGCATGGTCAAACTGGCTCCTGATAGAACTCTCGCTGGTCTCCCTGATGATGTTGAGGCAAGTGCTGGAGAGGGAAGACTGCGTGTTCATGGACTTGCTCCTGAGCTGACCTGAGCTGCTGCACTGAACAAGGCTCACACACATCACAGTGATGTCTGAGGCTTGCAGGTGACATGATGGCTGGGACCAGAGCCATGCTCCATACCCAATGGCAGCCCCACTTTCCAAGGAAGGAGGGTTCTGGGGCAGCAGGTGCCATGATGGACAGATGTGGGTTGCGTGGTTCACATGGGTGATGGACCCAGAGGTTCCAGGGTCCGTCAGGGGCTCTGGGTCAGGCACTGGGAAAGCTGAGCTCATGCCCAAGGCACTGCTCTCCTGGGCAGGACTGGCAAGGTGCAACAGGACTGGCCACTCTGGGCTGGCCTCACACGCAGACACCACTCGGAACATTACCAGCTCCTCCTTGGAGCCAAGTGCTGGGGACTTGGGACCCACAGGACTGGGATTTAGATGGATGGGAAGCACAGACACTGGATTCCCAAGTGGGGGGCACCAACAAGCAGGACCCCTCAGCCAGTGGCCTGTGGGACTCAGTGTGTGGTGGCTTCTGGGAGCTTCAGAAGAGGCAGGCACTGGCCGGCTACTCGGCTTCCACCAGCTGCTCCAGGCGCTGCAGCATCGTCAGACGCAGGGCTTGGAACCTGGGGACACACATATACAGCCCAGAGGACTCGCTAAGCCTGGTGGGGGCAGGCGTGTGGTGCAGAGCAAGGGAGACCTGGCCCCTGCCCACGAGACGGCCGTGAGGAGCCATCAGACAGGGCTGTGGGACTTGCCGAGCCTCAAAGCAGGATGTTGCCATTTCCATTCTAAAGACTGTACGATGTGGACAAGGGTATCCTGGCATAGCCAGGGCAGCAGAGCAGGAATAACAAAGCCTGCACCAAAGCCCTGGCTCTGTAATCACTTGTGCTGCAACCTTCCTCATTATGGGCCTTGGTTTACTTGTTGGACACTGAATAGAATGACCAGGAAAGCCCCAGCTCCCTTCCTGCTCTAAAGTCCCACAGGGATATATGACTGAGCACCAGGCACCTGTTTCCTTTGCCTGGAGTCTCCACTGAAACCAGGTCAGCCTGACGGCACAGACAGGGCCTGTTGGGGGATGTGACTTTCTGGGGGACATTTGGTCCCAACAGGCCCCCAGCCCAGGGGCAAACAGTGAGCAGCTTCCCTCCTTTCTTTCCCATGCCCCTCCATGCTCTCCCTCCTTGAGCCCTGCACAGGGAGAAACAGATCATCAGGAAGTGCAGCCCGGCCAGGCCCTGGCAGAGTTTCCCCTGGAGCCGACAGGTAATGGCTGCTCACCTGCCCACTGTACTGAGACATCACCCAGGGCTGGGAGCTCCAACAATGGCAGCGGCCTTGTAGCAGGCTCAGAATTCCTGCTGCAAAGAAAGGCCCCAGCCCAGGCTGAGCCTGTACCCAGTGCGGTCTCCTCTGATTGCTTCTCCTGTGCTGTATCACTGTCAGAACTTAGAGACCTGGTCTGGTACCCACCCACATGCTCCTGGCTCTCAGTCTTTCCCACCTGGCTTTAGCAGCACATATCCCATTGCCAGTGAGTTGCTGACCCTGGGCAGGCAGTTTGGGAGGGTTCCCTGCCCGCTTGGCAGGCTGCCCCCCAGCTTCGTGTCAACACTGAGATCTAGAGCTCAGCTGCCTTCCTGCACTGTGTGAGGTGGTGGTAGGGTGCGTGCAGGGGCAGGGACACTCCTGGCTCTCTGCCTTGCAAGTCTGCTGCCCCTGAGGTTCAGTGGCCCCGACTGGCCTTTGCAGTGCTGCTTACTTCATGGTCAGTTTGATTATTTCTCTTTCCTCCTCTTCTTTTAACTTTTCAACAAAACTGTCCAGCACCGGCATTTCAAACTTAATGTACTGAGCGACCTAGAAAATCCAAGAACATTTTAATGCGCTTTAAATGGAAGGCCCCCAAATGTGCTCTCTTTTCTGTGTGGCTTCCAAGCAGGCCAATTGTGCACATGTCCTGTCCTGTGTCACGGAAATCGCTGCCCTCTTCCCACCCTGCCCCTAACACTGCTCTGTTATGTATAAGAAGGGGAGGAGAGGAGCCCATTCTTAGCTCAAAGGCTATTATTCCTGGGAGGAAATATGAAGCTGAATATTAGGAAGAGCATTCAATGGTGATGGAGAACAACACTGGGTGTTCTCTGGGGTGGGGTGGGGGAGCCATTGTTTCCAACAATTGGGTGAGGTGGCTCCAGGCCCTTCTCCATGGGGTCCAAACCCTACTACAAGCCTCTCCCATGCAGAGAAGTTGGGAATGCATTCTTTGTCCCATGGCCAGGACTCAGGCTGTCTGAAGACTGAGACACTCTGCTCCCCTCCAAGTCTAGTTAAGGAGACCATGTGAGAGTCTTTAATAACAATAGAACACACTCCAGCGCAGGAAAAGATTTTGCACTTGCCTCAGGGGAGAAGGTCCTGGAACCCAGGTTTCCCTCCACCAGAAGGCTGGTGGGTGCTGCAGGGGCCCTCAGGTGCCCCCACCCCCAGCCTCAGCCCTCACTCACATCATAGGGGACCTCCTCGCCCAAGTCTGTCTCCATCAGGAATATCTTGGCAATCTTCTCACAGGGCCCATGCAGGATTCTGCAAATCAATGGGTACTCGCAGTCTTTTAATTTTGTCCGCTCTGGGGAGAGGGGAGAGAACAGTTTACTAATTTCACAAGACCTAAGACTGTCTTCTCTTTGAATCAGCACAGGGACATGGTAGAAAACTGATGTCTGGTGCATGGGGTGAGGGGGTGGGCAGGGAATCTTCTGCAGACCTTGTGGGGAAGGCTGCTCCCAAGGAGCATGTGATTGTGTCACGGGGTGAAGGTGCAGCTCCCAGAGAAGCTGGAGCCCTGGCAGTGGGTGGGCAGTGGAGATAGGAGGCACAGATCTGCTCTCAGTTGGGGAACGAGTTACTACCCGAGGCAGGTGTGCTGCAGTAGAGGGTTGTGCAGATCTCAATGGGGGAGGGGTTCTAACGTGCCCCCCATCCTAAACTGCACCCCCACCCCACCCTCTTGGCTGAGTTCCCCTGAGCTTGGCTGAGTTTCCCTTGAGGAAGCTGGAGTTGGCTCCCCATGCAATTTAGGTGGCTCTGTGAAAGAGGTAGCATGTGTTCCTGGGATTGGGTTGGGGGTACATGCTGGTGTGGGAGGGGCAATGAGTCCAAGGCAAGAGGGCAAGCCCACCCTGGGCCCCTCAGGCTGCCCCACTCAGAGCCTCTCAGAGAGAAGCAAGGGGGACCAAACCCGCCAAATGATCCAGAAATGAAGCCAGATATGCACCTCCAGACTCGTGAACGATGTAGAGAGCAAATTCACTGGGGCCATTTTCCACCTGCACAGGGTAGGGCAAGAGGTCAGCCCACGGCTTGTTGAGATGAGTTGCCAAGAGGGGCACCTCCCACTGCCACCCCACAGTGGCACCCACACATGCCCCCCAAGACCCTCCCCTCTCTCCTCCCAGAAATGCCAGCTCAGCCGAGGAAAGCTTTCCAGCTCTCCCACCCTGGGGTCCTGGCTGGCTTCCCGTGGCCCTGGCCAGCCTCACCCAGACAAAACAGCCACCCCCACCTGTGGGATGAGGCGTGCCACAGCCGCACTCACCCTGAACTTGTTCAGCAGCAGGGTGAGCACCTGCAAGGCATTCATGGTGCTGTTGACCCTCACGTTGGTCACGGACCCATAGGCAGGTGTGAACACAGAGGTCTGTGGGGGGAGGGGGTGGTTCAGAGCAGGCCTTGGGGCCAAGGGGGGCATGCAGGGGTTTGGGCATACAGTCCGCTGGACCCTGCTGAGCACACCTGAGCAGGAGGTGAAGCCCCCCCGCTCTGGGTCTGAGGACACACCTGGGCCGGACACACCATGTTGCCCCCAACTCTATGGGAGCTCAGAGAAGTTGCACCACTGGTGAATCCCAAGTCCTGCAAGGAAGATGCCCACATTGGTGTAAAGGCCATTGGGCTGAATTCTGGGAGTCAGCGTTAAGGCGGAAGTAATTCACAAGGGGTCTCTCCCTCACCCTGTCTACTGAATAAATCGCCAGGTGCCTGTTGGTTCTTGGACTGAGCATTCTCAAATCTGCCCCCTCCTCTTCATTCTCCCAGCCCTGTCTGAGCAGAGGTCCTTGATTCACACTGCATCAGCTTCCCAACTCCTCAGCCTTCCGGTCTCTACACTGCTGCAGGGACAACCTTGGAAACCTGGTGACTTCAGTGTGGCGGGAGCAGTGGCAGCAGCATGCAGATCTCAGGCCCCTCCTCCACCCCAGCGCTCTGTACTTCGAGGACACCACCAGGTGAGGCTACCTGTGCATACAGGTTGAGAAATGCTATTTGCAAGCACAGTTCTAGTTTAAAATGTCCCATGGTGGGGTAGATTGAATTATGCAACCCAATGAAGATGTGTTCTTAATATTAACCCACATTCCTGGGGGTTTGAACCAAGTGTAAATGTATCTCTTGAGGATATTTCCAGTTAAGGTGCAGCTCAAAAGAATGACCGTGGGCCTTAATCCAGATTACCAGAGGTCTTTATAAACAACTTTGGGGAGAGAGCACAGCCAAAACACCTCAACTTTGGACTTCTGGCCTCCAGAACCATGAGCCAATACATTTGTGTCTTTAAGCTGACCCACTGTGTGGCATTTGTCATGGCAGCCCTGGCAGACTAAGACAGATGGCTTCCCAGGGCCTGTGCCATACCCCTCACGGCCCTTCTCATGGTGATGCACACACAATCCCCAGATCCCTTATGAGCACCCATGGGGTGCCTTGACATTATTTTTGCACACATTACAATCTGGCAGGTGTCTTATCTTGGCCTGTGAGATGCCATATATGAAATCAGCCTGCAATTGCTGAGCACATAGTATGCCCTTGAAAAACACTAGCTATGTATTCAACTTGCTACAGATTTTACATGCAAGCTTTGATTTCATTCCCACAAAAGCCCTTTAAGTAGCTGTACTCATTTCCCTTTTCTGAGGAAGGAAACTGAAGCTTGGGGAGGTTATGTAGCTTGTCAGGGGCACCTAGAAAGGGGCAGAGCCATGACTGAAGCAGCTCTGTAACCCCTGAGATCTCAGGCTCTCATCTCACAGCTGGGCTTCCCAGCCAGGGTGAGGCCCCTGCCTGAAATATCCCTCTCTTCATCGCAGCAAATTCCTCCTTGTTTCCCAAAATCAAATTCAAATTTGCTTTCTGCCCTTCATCATCCCAGTTATGCTTTCCCAAAGAGGTGACAAGGCTCAGGACTTACAGGGGATTTGCTTGGTGTCTCCAGTGGTTGGCTGTAGAGACCAACTCCAATGTGGAACTGCCTCAGTTTGGACAGAAAACAACTCAGAAGCAGACCCTCCAGCCTAAGAACTATGGGCTGAATACAGGAGCCAGGCTGTTTCAAGGAGAAGACGATCTTGCCAAACAAGACACTGTTAGCATTTATTCTGCATGAAGCCGTTCCTCAAATGATACCAGTGGGTGCCAAGTGAGAGTCTTGTGGCCAAGTTCCCATTTACCCACAGAGGGCTCCTCTCTGACAGAACACATTTGATTCCAACAGCCCAGTCCGAAGCACTCTGGGAACATGTACAAAGTTCATCCAGGCCAGAAATCAAACCAACAGTCCCATGAATCAGAACAGATGAGCTGAAGTAATAGAGCACAGTTCTAAGAAAAAAATAAGACAGCTTTGGAACAAAATGACTGACACATTCCTCAGGAAGTGAATTTTAGGCAGTTTTTGCCTTCTGATTCCAAATCTATAATAAATTCCATTAAGCCATATCCCTTCTATATAAAACTTTTATGTGTTTTATGGTTTCTAGAGGACTCTCAAATACATGTTCTCATTTGATCAATGCAACCAACAACTCAGGTGAGCAAATCAGATATTCTCATTCTAGGAACCTTTTTTTTAATTGTTGCCTGTGACTCATATAATTTTTAATCTGATTTCTAAGGACACTAATTTCATAGTGGATGTAAAGCAAGATGACAGAGAGGGCTCTGGTAGAGCACATCTCACCCAAGAGATGAGAACCAACTCTCCAACATGCCTAAGATACTATTTCACATCCCAGAAGGTACGTCAGTTTTCTGGGAGAAAGGGCCTACGTTTCAGGTTGGTGCTATTATGGGGAAAAGCTGCCCTGACTCAGGCACAGCCTGAGACACCCAGCCTCACGTGAGTAGCTCTTCTTTTGTAGGATGGTTCAAAGTGCAAATGAGAGGCTGTGATGGGAGAACCTGGCTGTTCAGCTCTCATTTCAAAGGTTACAGTGAGCTCCAGACATCTTCGTGCCTCCGTGGCACTTGCCATAACTAAAATAATGTTACTGTACTAGATAATCTCTTGCAGATGAATGAGCCCTTAGAGATGGGAGGGTACCAAGGAGAAGCCCCTAGTCAGGCCCTTGAACCATGCAGCAAAAACTCCCTTTTATAGGAATGCAGAACCAGAATGAGCCTAAGTCTTTGCAAATGCTTTTTTCTAAATTTGTTAATAACTCATCAAAATGGCACAGTGATACTTACTGAAATCCCAGTGATGGGTGCTTTCTTAATGTTTTCCAGGCTAAACCCCTGCTATAAGACTTAAAGAATGATCAAGTCATATTACGGTTCCTTGGGCTGACATGGACTATTCTGAATGTATGCCTAATCCCCAGAACCCCCTCCTCTCTCCCAGAAAACTCTTCTTTCCAATAGTTCTGGATTTTCCTGGGCTTTGGCAAAGCTAACCCTGTTGTTGTGCAAACCCAGTGGGGAGTGGAGGGAGGGCAGGGTCCCCTCTGCTTGCCCAGCTGAATTCCCCTTTGCCCCAAAGTCCAGGGCCCCCAAGAGTGGCTTGAATGGCCCCTGGCAGGCCTCACTTATATGACCTGCTCAGTCAGTTCTGACCCCTGAGACCTCTCTTTCCTATGCCCCTTCCCTCACTGTGAGTCATCGGGCAGGGAGAAGGGAAGCTGCTTAAACTGGGAACTTTGCTTTCATTTCCCAGTGCTGCAGGATACAGCCTGTTACAAGACAGTCTATTCAGGGCCTCGTCCACCACCCAGTCCATTTATAGTAACCATCGACTTCTATTTTACAGTTTGGTGTGTTGCTGAATGAGGTCATCTGGGGAAGGAGATCTTTTCCTGGGGTCAGGACAATACATACCCTGACAAAAGGCTAAGGGCTGGGAACAGGGAGCCTTCCAGGTTCTTTGGAGGACAGATCCTCACACCCCTGGGCACCCTGCAAGTGGGTGAGATGCATTTACAAGAGAGAACGCAATGCCCATAAGACAGTCGAGCCCACTCTGGTGGAAACCACATAGAAAACTGTCTAATTAAGATAAACTTGGCATCACTGTCTGCCTCAGAACCCACACCTGATTTAGCAGGAATCCACAGGACTTGCTAAATAGGATGACTGTCATGGAAATACTATAGGCTTTGGAGGGTCATGCACTGGAATCCAAATGTGGCTCTGGCAAGATGTGGAGCCTCATGAGCCTGTTTCCTCATCATGCACAGTGTGACAACATGCACTGCAGGCTGGAATGGTGATGCCCAGCGAGCTTAACCCTGTGTCACAAAGCCACACCATGGCACTCTAGGCCTCTATCTTGGGGCACTTAGGGTGGTTTTATGGGTTGAATTTTGTCCCCCAAAAGATGTACTGAAATTCTTATCCCTAATACCCCAGACTATGGCCTTCCTTGGATGGAAATGGACCAGTGAGAGTGAGGATGAAACACCATGTGGTGGCCACAGGGGGCTTGTGCCCACACGGGGCTGGCCCCAGCCTCAGCTTTGGAGGCATGGCCCAGTGCAAGCTGTCCCAGGCCAGAAATCACCTTGTGATTGTAGAAGTGCCCATTGATGGAGAAACGGTGTCGCTGCAGCCGCTTGGCCTCGCTGGGGGCGTGGGGCTTGGGCTGCCTCGGGACCACGCAGCTCATACTCTTGGTCCGCATTAGCTGTGGGGTCTCCTCCTCCTCCCCCTGGGGGTCTGCAGGGAGAAATGGATGACAGGGTCAGGCACTGGGGGCACTGATAATGAAACAAGGGTGGAGGGGCTCACGGCCATGCTCTGCCGCCCGTGGGGCTTCGCTCCATGAGTCCTGTAAGCTGTGCCATCCGGAGGGTGACACAGTGCCATCCCTGGATGAAAGGGGGCTGCCGTGCTGGGGGATTCCCAGGTTGTGGGCAGGAGAGGATACACCCAGCCAGCTTGAGCTCTGTCTTGGGACCCCTATGGCACCCTCAAGTGTGTACCCCCAAAATATACATGAAGTCCTAACACCCAGTACCTCAAAATGTGACCTTTTTTTGGAAATGGAGTTGTTACCGATGGGATCAGAGAAGTTCAGATGAAGTGACCTGGAATAGGGCAAGCCCTTAATCCAGTATGACTGATGTCCTTGTAAAAAGGGGAGAGGAGACACAGGGGAGAGGGCTATAGGATGAGGACAAGGGTTGCTGACAACCCACCAGGAGCTGGGAAGAGGCCTGGAAGGATTCCCTTCAATGGGTTCCAGACTCGTGGCCCCTGGAACCATGAGACATTTCTGTTGTCTTAAGCCATCCACTGTGTGAACCTTTGTTACACCACCCTGAGAAACTAAGACAGCCATCCAGGCCAGCCCTGCCTGCCGAGCACCCACTGAAACTCCTGAGGGTGGGGCAGGGAGCAGGTAAGCATTTATGGATCCCAGAGTGCAAGGAAGACACTCTTGTGGGATGGGGTGGCCATCACACTGGGTGCTAAGGTTTTCTCACTTCTATAATGCAGCTTGAGGGCATGGACTCAGGCCACTGACAGGCTTGGCCACCTCTGCAAGCCTCAGCTTCCTCTGCTGTAGAGTGACATGGGGGGTGAGTGAGCCTGGGTCTAAAGAGTCTCCAACTGAGTAGGGGTTGAGTAATGTGAGCCACTGATGAGGTTGTCCTCTGCAGCCCTGCGGAGCTGATCTTTGGAGATCAACATCATGGGAGAAGCCCCCACCCTGGGTGGGCCAGGCCCTGGGCAGCCTGCAGGCCCCACTTACCAGAGCTGTCTCTGGAACTTTCCTTGGCCGTCTGTACAGATCCAGTGCTTGGCTCCTTGGCGGCATCCCCACCATCATGAGGAGGGGGCTCCTTTCTGAAAAGAGACCATTATGGGGGGCTCAGTCTCCTGCTGGCCAAGAAGAGTGTCCAAGGCAAAAGGGGCCACTGCCTCTGTGGGCAGGACATGGGCAAGATGTAGGGCAGGCAGAGGCAGAGGCACCAAATTGATACCCAGAAAGCCAACTTAAATCATTCAGGGAAAGTGGGTCTGACCCTGCAGGCTTGTGTGGCCCAGGCTGGGGTGCATCTCAGGGGCTCACGAATGTACAGACACATGCTGTGCCCTGGGCATCCCTGGAACTGGGCCAGCAGTGGGGCAGCCTTGAAGGCAGAGACCTCTGGACCTCTCGTAGGATGTCCCCAAGGCTGGGCAGTCAGCTCCAGCTGCACAAGTTTTTGGCACCCCTCAAATGGCCAGCCTTGCAGTGCGATGGAGCAGGAAGAAGGGGAGAGTCAGGGCCCACACTAAACACCTTGGGAGGTCCCTCAGACAGAGCCCAGAGCCACAACTCAGTCACAGCAGACAGGACCACCTCCGCCTCGGGGCTGAGAGGACACAGCTGCACAAGGAGGCACAACTTGAGGCTCTAAGTCTAAGGCTCTAAGCATCTCAAAATTTGCTACACATGACCCCAGGGACACGTGGGCACATGCTGGGGTATGTGGAAGGGGTGTCAACGTGCCAAGTCCTTTTGGAGCATCCATTTTTCTTGACTCTTTGAAGGAGGACATTTTTTGAATTGTTGCCTCTTCAAAGGATCTGCTAGGTGTGGAGTCAAGCAGGAATTCAGTAGCTAGCTGCTCCTTTCTTGGAGTGGGGGCAGGACGGCACCACAGGTGGGAAACTATTTTTCCCTATTGAAAGATTCTTCTGACATTGAAATTAAAACTTTTCAGAGCAACAGAATGGTAAATTGTAGTGAATGTTCAAGAACACAGAGGAGATGCCAAGAAGTTTCAGGCTGGGCAGAGGGCTAAAGCCTTCTCTCCTTGCAGACAAGGTGGCTCAGTGCAAATGCGTGAGAAGCATGCCTGGGGGGGGTGACGGGAGCCCCAAAATGAGCTTGGGCAGGGAGCCAGGACCTGGATGTGCTCTAGAAAGACCACTCTGGGGTGAGGAGTGATGGGTCAATCCCCTGGGGGTTGAGGACCAGGTTGGATCACACTCCCACACTTGGAGGATGGGGAGACCTTTCATCCTGAGGCTGAGGACACGTCTCTGCACCCCAAAAGTCAAGCTCAGGTGCAACAGTGCCCTCGGAGGCCACCTGGCAGGCCCTGTCCAGGCCCCTGCCCACACTCACTGGTTGCAGCTGGGCTGCTCGGCCGTCCATGTGGTGGTGGGGGGATGCCATCGCTCCCGGTCATCTTGCACCTGCAGCCGGATGGGCCGCCGCAGCCCCCAGGAGATGTTGAGGAGCCCCTCAATGATCAAGGCCCCTTCCTCCTGCAAGGCGCCCACACACACCATCAGCCTCACCCGCACCTCAGGATCACCCTCCCTCCAGGACCCTCAGGCCCTCCGTCCCCCAAACACCACTCCAGGCCCTCAGGTCCCCCTCCCACCCCAAGGAAGGGGCTGGCACTGGGGCCACGAGCTGCTATGTGCTCAGCGGCCCGAGGAGAGGAAGCCTGAGGCCCGTGGGAGCCGGCCGCTGGCTGAGATGCACATCCACACAGGGGGCAAGCAGGGGGTGGCGTGGATGCCCACCGGGCCCAAGGGTTCGGCCTGCCCTTCTCCTCCAAACCATTCCTATTAGCAACGCTGACCACTGCGTGGTTTCACCCCCACCCCACCCCCAGATTCCCACGCAGCTTCTCTCCTGGGGGTCCGTCCTGCTTTTTGCACCCCTACCTGCCCCACCACCAGTGAACGTGCACACTCAGAACCACAGTTCAGAACTCATCCTGGGCCCCCAGACCAGCCTCGTTTCCCCAGCTCTGCACCAAAGCCTGAGGTCATACTGATCTGAGCCCTTGCTCCCATTTTTCTGACCTGATTTGGGCTCATTTCTACCCAATGCCCCCACAGCCCTGGCCTGGCTGCTGCTCTTGCACCCCAAAACATGTTGCCAGGCCCCTCACAAGCACCCCTCTCCCCAGAGCCTCGGCCCTCCAGCTAGTGTCTATAATCCTCTTTGATACTGTTTTTTTGGCAATGAATTTTAAACATCACTCTCCCGCAGATTCTGTTTTTTGATCCTTGTTGGCACTGAAAGTCCCATGCAAAGAGGGGCCCTGTGGAAATCTACTTTCTATCCAGGTGGCACTAACAGAGGTGTCCTGCATGGTGTCCACATGGTGCATAATTAGTAATAGTTTACAACACCCTGAATTCCCAGGGAACAGGGCTCTAATCTGCTCAAAGTTATCAAAAACACATAAAACTTTCTGACATGACCTCATTCCATTCACTAAAAAAAATAAAAATAAAAAACAAATTTCAGAGCTAATCTTGATAACCCCTGATGTTTATACAGGCAGCAAATATGTAACTAACCATCTAGGCATTTAATCCCCACCCCATAAAGGAAAAGGTGAGTGTTGATCCAGCAGAGCTAAAGGCCTTTTAGGGAGAACAAGCAAACCCAAAGTGCGTTCAGTTCTTCACATTAACACGTCCCCGTTTCCGCAAAACCTGGCGTGCCAGGATGGCTCATTCATTGGAGACCACCACCCACCAGCCTATCCTGGACCCTGGGAGAAGGGGGATGAAGCAGACACGGCCCTGGCCATGGGGGGCTCACACTCCAGATGCACAGGAACAGGGGGTTCGAGGGGCTAAGATGCCAGCCGGGAGCACCTGTTCCCTGGAAGGCATGCCCTATGTCTAAGGCAGGTTTGAAATAGGGGTGGCTTCCTGGAGGAGGGGTTTTTGGAGCTGGTCCTGAAAGGGGGTTAAGGGTGGACAGAGTGTTGAATGAGGTGGAAGCTGCCTGGGCAAGTGCAGAGGCAGGAAGGGGCAAGTGTGGGCCAGTCTGAGAAAAGACAGGAGAACTTAGAAAGATAGATAGAGTACCCCCCCACCCACACAACCCCAGCAGACCCTAACTGCTGCCCGAGAAATAGCATTTTATTTTAGAGACAGGAGACCCTGGGTGCTCCTGGGATGGTTTGGGGTTGGGGGGGAGTGAGGTTAACCCGCAGTTGTGTGGGAAACAGCAGGAGTAGCTAGGCAGGAGACCACTGACTGCCCCAGGGGGAGGAGCAGGGCCAGCAGGGATGGATGTGCCGAGCATCCTTCTGGGGACATTGGCCATGCAGGGATGAGGCACCTGCAGACTGAGGGGCTTCAGGCACAGCTGCTGGCTGTTGTGGGACGGGCCAGCCCCCAGTGACCCAGGCCTGGTGTCCCTGCACAGGCAGCAGGTGGCTCCCAAGGTGCCCCCAACTTCCCAGTCTGCCCTCTCTAAAGGGGGGCGGCCTGGGCTGACATCACAGAGCAGAGGCCTCCCAGGCCTTGTGCAGCCCCCCACCCCCCGTGGATGGGACCGAGCTCAGCAGAGGTGGCCACTCTCCTGGAGGCAGGGGCAGGATGAGCACTCGGGCTCCTGGACCCTGGTGGTCAATTCAGCTCCACCAGGGGCCTCAAGCTCATATTAATTCTGGGCCATCTCAGTTCTCTGTCCAAATCAACATGTCCCATCCTCAGTTCAGCCTATTAGTAGTTTGCTCATTGTTAATAAATTCAATATTATTATATGTTGTCTGACCTCACTGATATAAAAAATCAGACAAGCAAACTCATGGAGTCAGAATCTAGAATACAGGTTATTGGAGGGGGGGGGATCAAAAATTCAAAGAAAGCCAGGGAAACAAAGGCTGTACAAAAGCATCGTGTAGAAAGTGCCTTTGAAGTCAGAACAGCTACATCCCTCTGAGATCGTGACTGTCATCCCAAATGTCCCTCCTGGGCCATTCCCTGGAACACCACACCCAAGGCAAGAGCTTCCACTGGGCCATCCCTCCTCCCTGGCCTGGAAGCCCTGGATTTGTCCAACAGTCAGGCCAGCAGGCTTGGCTGCCACCTGAATGGTTTCACCTCTCCCCTGCTCCCAGGGGCCCATGCTGGGTGAAGGATCGGGGTGTCTGAGAAGTGCCCGGCATCCCTCTTTACAAAGAACATTGCCTAGTGCTGCCCACCTATCCTCTGCTGCTCCCTGCTCTGGAATGGCCACTCCAGGGGGCTTCCCAGGTGCTCCCTGGCTTCCCCACTGGCCACCCCATATCCCATGTGGGCACAGCAGCCAGGCAATCCTTTGAAACAGAAACCAGAACATATCCCCCTGTTCAAATCCTTCAATGGCCTACACATTTCTTGGGGGAAGCTCGGAGTCCCTGACTGCTCTTTGGCCACCTTCCTCATGGCCCAGTCCCACGGGCCCCCTGCTGCCCCCTGACCATGTCCTGAACACTCCTGTCCCAGATGCTGGGCAGGGACTTGGTGGGCACTGCTCCCCCTGCCTGGAACGTGCACCACGCCTTGACTTCCACTTGAATCACTGCTTCCTTCATTTGGGTCTCTGCTGAAATGCTCCCTCCTTCGAGAAGGCACTCCTGACCCTACATCTACAGCGGCAGCTCCGTCACCCTCTGCCTGAACCCCACGATCTGCTTTTCTGTGCAGCTGCTCTAGAACCTGCAGTCACCACACATGTCTGTTGGTTCTTTGACTGTCTCCCTCATTGGAAAGTTAACTCCACAGGGGTGAAGACAGTGTCTGTTCACGGCTATAGGTCCTATCACTAGACACTCATGGGGGCTCACGGTGACACTAATTAGAT
>PVKY010002592.1:0-24909 GCA_004027775.1 Bradypus variegatus | reverse complement strand
AGATGAGCATCTGGGGTAACAGATTATGCAGCATTTGAAAGCTGGGATGCAAGCTTTTCCTTCCACTGCCTGGCATCTAAGCACGAAGCTTCTGTTAATTGAGAGCCCATTACTTGCCTGGCCCCTGGCTAAGGAAACTATACATATGATCTGATTTTAACTTTACAATAAGCTTATAAGGCAGGAGTTTTAGGGGTGATGGTCACAACGTTGAACCACAAATACCAGCAATTAGAAGGAGCAGAAGCGGTGCTGAGGGATTCTGCAAAGCTAGGAAGTTTTGGCATTGACCCCTTGGTTGCTGGGTCTTGGGGGAGGTACAGAGGGGTTCCTGAAGGAGGAACATGTGCCAGGGGGTCTGGAGGCTCTAGAGGGACAGAAGACAGTGGCTATTACCCAATTGTCATGGAAGCATTCCAGGGCCTCCCTGCTGGTCATGAGCATTTTTACTCTATTGCAAAGATGAGAAAACAGGCTCCACAGGTTACACAACTTGTAAATGACAAAGCTGAGATCTGAATCCACTCTCTTTTGGCTCCAATGCCAAAGTGATCTTTCTCCCCCAGCACATTTTTTTGTGTGTGCCTCGTTTTATATTTTTGTGTTTCTGTATTTTCGCATTGCAGATTCTTATTTCTTAAAGTGTTTCCATTCAATCCATACACAACCCACTTTGATATAATCACCAGAACAGGTGTTAGTATTAGGCTCACATAAAAGATGCAGCGATTAAGGCACTTGGGGGTGGAGGCAGCACCAAGGCTGGGAGGAAAGTCTTCTGACTCCCAGTCCCCTAAGAGAAGGAGGCCGGTACCTTTCTTGGCTTGTTTCTTGGTGGTCTTGCGGCTTGTGTTGGAAACCCCCGGGATGGATTTTATTTCACTCTTGCTGACTGGTGGCGGGTGTAGGACCAGCTTTGGCGGCCTGGTGAGACACACAGGCAACCCCGCCGCACTCATGAGGATCCCAGTGATTCCTAGGAGGAGCAGAGGAGGGTGAGCAAGGACTGAAGCATTAGCTCCTCGCTCCCCAAAATCTTTCCTCCCCATCAACCTACTCTGCATTCCAGCAGAGCTCTCACAGGTCATGGATTCCCTCCTGTACCCTCTACTTTGCCCAGAGATTTACTCCTCCACTCACCTTCAATAGCAGGCTTTGCTTTAAGCAATCAGTTCTCCCCAAACTTCTCCTGCCCTCTCAGGGCAACTTCTGAAATCTCCGTTTGTTTTCATTAACATCCAAATTCTCTTGCTTTTACAAATGCTCGTTACCTATTTCATTACTTTCACTTTTACATCTGCAGCAATTCCAGCCCCATGTTTCTCTTACCTGCCAAAGCAGGATTTACAGGGCTGGACCCATTTAAGTTCTTCACTGGGACAGTGGGGACCCTGTGGAAGGAAAGAGCAGACATATTACAGCTTTGACAGGCAGGGGAAAATGGGCCAGGGTTGGGCCCAGAAACTTCACCCACAGAGAAGAAACTTCACCTTTCTTACAGAAACTACTTAAAGTAGTAGTAGGTCCTTATCACAGCAGTCAGCAGTAATACCTTCAAAGCCTAAGTCAGACTAAGTCACTCCTCCACTCAGAACCCGGCAGTAGCTCCCCAGTTTACTCAGAGTCAAACTCAAAGTCCTAGCAAGGACCTACCTACACAGCACTATATGACATCCCACCCCAGTCCCCTTATCTCTCTGGCTTCCTACTCACGTCTTCACTATGTCCCAGCTCTTCCTCACACACACCAAGCCTGCTCCTGCCTCAGAGACTTTGCAAATGCTGTTCCCTCTGCCTGAAATGCTCTTCCAGCAGGTTTCTGCATGGTCCCTCCCTCAACTCCTTCAGTCTTGACTCAAATCTTACCCACATACCACTACCTACTCCTCCACCCCACCCTCTTACCCTCTTTTATTGCATAGAACTTATGGTTTTCTAACTATAAGTTGTATATTGTCTCACCTTCTGGAACTTAAGCTCTACAAGAACAGAGAGTTTTGTCTATTTTGTTCAGAGCCTGGAACCAGTAGGCACTCAATAAATATTTTTTGAGTCAGTGAAGAATAAAGAAGCAGGTCCAAGCCTGAGTGTCCAGAAGAAGCATCTAAACAGCTTCTAAAGGCACAGTCCTAGTTCTCAGCCAGAACCTCCACTGGTGGTACACAGGAATTTGTATTTTTACACAGCTCCCAAGAGGATGCTGATTAGCTAATCCCCAGTCCAACGTTTGGAAACCATTGCTCTAACAGTTGTCACTGCTTTTCCTTGAGAAATATAAATATCAGGAAAAACCACTTGTACTTTCTCCCCTCTCCCAGCAACTCAGGCCAGGCTGGAGGAGGGGGGTGGGGTGGCACAGGTGCCTGGGAGAGGCGAGGCCTCCCACAGTGCTGGCTACAGAAAACATGGGGGGTGTAGGGCTGGGTCTCGTGCTATTCCCTCTGCCAGCTGGGCATGGAGTGTGTACATGAACATAGGAAGGTCAATGGACTGGGTCATAGAGGACTCTGGGGGCCAGACAGCCCCAGAATCCAGGGGGTCAGCTCTGGGGGTGGCATGGCACTATAAGAAGCAGGAAGAGAGCATTTGTTTATTTATTTATTTGGTTGTGTGCCCATTCAAAAAAGTATTTTTCGAGCCCTAGTTTGTACTGGACACTATGCTAGATGGTGGGAACACAGCAATGAACAACACCCAAGCCAGGGCCTCAGAGGGCCTTGCCTTGTGCCAGGCATCTGTATGTTACAATCATTCACGCACACAGCTGCCCTCGTACCAGGCATGGTTCTAACTGTTCACAGTGTACCAACCTGGCTACTCCTGCCAGCAATGGGTGCAGCAGACATGAATGATGAACCCATTCCATTGACAAGGAAGCTGAGGCACAGAAAGGTTAAGCAAACTTGACCAAGGTCACACAGCCATGGATCTGAACCCAGAAAATCTGGCTCCGGAGTCCACCGGATATTGTAACATTGTAGGTGACTGAACATGAAGCTTAGAGAATGTAACAAATAAACCTTGTAGAGGGGAAAGCTGGAATGGAAGCCCATATAGGTCTCTGTGGAACCAACCTGGCACCTAGAGGCTGAGCAGGAAGCTCAACCAAAGGCTACTCTTCTCCAGGAACCGTCCCCAGGAGAAATCAGACCCTGATGGGGGGAAGGGACAGCTGACTTCAAAACAAGGAAACCTGGGCCAATAAAAGGGGAACAGACCTGATATTGGGTTCTGCGACCTGCCCCATGGGGCCAGGCAAAGTTCAGTAGACGTCAAGTCAGGGAAACCAGGCTCACACCCCAACTCTGCCTGTAACTCCTCACTCAGTCAGTGAACCTTCCGGAGCCTCCCTTTCTCTATCTATGAAACTGTGAGGGAGCTGGGTTAGAAGACGCCAGGGAGATTTCTTGATCTCCCACCCTAATACCTAAGAATGAGGTGGCAGCCTAAGCCCTGCTGGGCTCAGAACCTTCTCCCCCAGCTCCATGTGAGAGGCTGGGAAGGAGGAGCTTCCCCTGCTGCCCACCAAAGGGCAGTGTCCACGGCCAGCCCTGCACCTGCACCTCCCACTTCAGCTGATAAGTAGCTGCGATCTGGGTGACAAAAGCTACCTTTGTTCTCACAAACCGGCCTGGCAGGTTTCCACACCCACCCAATCTGGTCAACCAGGAAATAATCCAACCCCCAGAGCAAGCTTCCCAGGCAGCCTGCCATCAAGGGCGAGGTCTGCATGCATGGGCCCCTGGTCACCCATGCCTACTGCGGTGCCAACACGTGGGAGAGGTGCATGGCCCCTCCACGTCAGGGAAGGGACAGTGTGGTGGACAACTGGGCATTAGGATCTGGGTGGCAGCAGGGCTTGGCAGTGTGGGGCACTATTTACTTGAGAAATACAGAAGGGTACACTGGAAGGAGCACCAAACAGGGAGTCAAGAAATCTGCAGTCTAGTCCAGTTCAGTAGCTTCTGGCTTGCTTTGTGCCTTTGGGAGAACCAGGCAGCCTCTCTGAACTTCACTGACTTCATCTGAGTAACCACAGCTATAAAACTGGGCACCCAAAATGTTTGCCTTGTGGGGTCCCTGGGAGGATTTAGGATCTGGGTTAATTACTTTGTAAATAGCCAAGTGCAAATCTGGGTGACTGTTTACATCTTTACTTCCCAAATGTAAGAGCAGGCTAGGCTTCATAAAGCCTTTTTCTGCTCTAATGTTCCATGTTCTCAGATTCTTGCAGATATGGACAGCAAATATAAAGTTGAGTGCTGAGCAGTATTTGGAATTTTTGAGTTCGCGATACCTGAGGCCCCCTCCTCCACCCCACCATTACAAGCTAACATGAGAAACCTTTAGAGCAATGTACATGGTCCACACCCGAGCCCTCCTTCTAGAAGGCACCAACCTAGTGACAGGCATGCTTCTCACATCCTCCAGGCAACTCCTCAGCCAAAGCTGTGCAGCCAATCAGGAGACCCCTCCTCTATTCCAGTGGGCTGTTCCCAGGAATGGAGGAGCCAAGTTTTAATTTCCTCCCTAAAATATAAAACTAAAAAAAGAGAAGAGCTGGCAAGGTGACAAGGGAGCGGGGTGCTGGAGGGAGAATCTCTCTGCAGACACCGTAGTGAGAAGCAGTGTTTTTCTGGGAGCTAAGAGCTGCCAACCCAGGAATCCTAAGGCAGGACAATGGTCTTGTCTTTACGGTTACTAAGGCTGAGCTGGACATAGAGAACCCTCCATTCTAAAGGAGAGGGGCAGAGGGGCGACTCTGGCCCTCCAAAGCACAGCCCCCCTTTCTCTTCTCTTTAGAAACCCCCTGCTTGTGTCTCTGAATAAGTCACAGGATCTTTTGTCCCTCCCCACCCCCAAACCCTCCTCTTCATCCCACTTCTACCACCCTCCCTGGTCTCCCTTTTTTCCGTGGGAAAGTTGCTTGAAGAGGTCATGGGCAGAGAGAGGAGGGGGAAGGGGGCATGCAACGACAGAAGGTCGATGGCAATGCCAGACAAAAGGAATAAGCACGCTAATTAAATGTCCAAGAAAGGCTCTAGGAGAAGATGGTAGTGGGGGTGAGGGAAGTGGTAAGAGGTGAAAAGGAAAGGGCTGGAAGACAGAGAGGGGTAGGGAGGGGCCTCCCTTGTCAGGGAAACAGCAGAGGAAAAGAAAAATTTTGTTTCTATAGCCCTTTTGAAACCGCACTGCCCAGCCCTCCACCCCATTCAGTAGCTCCAATTCTATTGGCAGGCACAGGGAATAAAGAAGAGAGAGAAAGAGCTGCGCCTCCCTCACCGATTCAAGGCAATTGGGGGTGCCTCTTCTTGGATTATGGCATGGGGTCACTTGACATTTGTCAAGGGCACCAGAAATGAGGTGGGGTATTAGACCCTGCTCAGCTTTGACTTCAGTTCAGCAACTACACAGCACTTATTCAATAGATAACTGGTAATAATAAGAACAAGAATAGGAATTCAGACCGACTGAGGTCTCATTGTGCAGCCAAACATTGCACTAAATCTGTACACCGAATATCTCATTGAATCCTTACCACCATCCTATAAGGAAGGTACTATTACCGTCCTACTTTTATAGATGAGGAAACTGAAGACAGAGTTTGCAAAATTTGCCCCCAGTTGCAGAGCAGAGAACTGGATTCAAGCCCAGGCGGTCTGGATCTGGAGACTGGGTTCTTATCACTGTAGGAGCCTCCTTTTTCCACACCTGCAGTCACCATAGAGGCCTGCTGGAGGCCCTGGGACACTGCTGCATGACAGCGTGGAGAAAGGAGAGCAGCTCTACCAAACACTCCTGCCAGCTGAGAGGAAGTGACACAAAATCCCACGCACTTGACCAGCATTTCACCATTGATAAATTATCTTCACATACAAGGAAGGAGCTTTGGGGCTTTGGCCAAAGGGCACTGGACGAGGAGACCAAAAGCTGAGTCCCAGCCCCACACAGTAGCACAAGATCCGTGTGGCCCTCCACACAAAGCAAATTCTAAGCTTAAGTGCACAGGCCTAAAACTTATATCACAGGTTATGGGAACAGGATAACGGGGGCAAGCACACCTGGTGAGCCGCCAAGGGGTGGGTTCCCTTCGTGGAGAATTTCACACCGATGCCGTGGGGCAGGTAAGGCAAGTACAATGCGCGCCCTTTCACACACGAGGAAACTGGACCTTGCAAAGATGCTGAGGCTGAGACAGGAGGAGAAGAGTGGCCTCCAGACTCTCAGTCCAGTCCTCTCCCTGCTAAGCTCTACCCCTGCTCTGCCCTATACCCACCTTCCTCCCTCCTCTAGGCATGACCTTCCTCTATTCCGCGAACAACCTAAGTGCGATGACACCTCCTCTGGGCAGCCTGGAATTTCAGGATCTGGCACCCACCCTAACCATAAAACCATCCTGACCAGTGGGGGCTCAGGGGCTGCAGACTGACCAGGACCCACTAGAGAAAGGGAAGACCAGGTGGGTGTGAAAGGCAGACAAGAAAGAAATCGGGCTGGCAGGCAAAGGGAAATCTGTGGGCACCATGTTTTATGATCACCCATTTTATGATCAGGAAGATCAAGACCATAAAATGGGATAACCACTGAGCTCACCACATCACCAGGTTGTCCAAGAAATATGAGCTGCTGTTCCAATCTGGAGTCACTTCTTCAGCTTCCAAAGAGACCACAGGAAAGTGACTAACCTTCAAACGGCACCTAATGTGAGCTGGGCACTGTGGTATGTGCTTGCTAGGGAAGCAGCCTGGGCTCTGGAGTCAGACTTCCTAAGGCTTCACTCCCAGCGTGCCAATGATTAGCTGTGTGCCCTTAAGCACGTGAGACTATTTTCTTCATCTGTAAAATGGGTTAATAGTGCCAACCTTATAGACTTACAAGGATTAAATGAGACTAGAACGTAGCAGGAGCCCTATAAATGTTGCCTGTTCTTACTTACAATCTTTATTCCTCACATCCACCCTGATAGGCATACTATTGCCAACATTTTTACACATTAAGTAATTGGGACTCTATGATATTAGGGACCTTGCCCAAAATCACATGGCTAGTAGGGGGCAAAATCTCAATTAGAACCCAGACCTGTTGGACCCCAAAGATCAAAGCCTCCTTCGTCTGCCACCCCATGGTGTCTTCCAACTGCAGCCAGAGGTCAGGATGAGCTGAGAAGCTTAAATCCTGGCCGACCTTCCTCAACCTCCGGCCCAGGCAGAGATTACATCACATGAAGAGGTGCTCTGAGGCAGCCATGAAAGCACCTACCCGGAGGCGATCAGCACCCGGGACTGGGCGATGGCCAGTCGCTGCAGGTTGGTGCGGTTCAAGGTTGCCAGGGCCACGCTTCCAGTCTTGCCACTGACTCCTGGGGGGCCGGCTGGGGAGCCCACAGTGGCACCAGCCGGCATGCTGGAGACCGGTCGTCGGCTCGCCTGCGACGGGACAGTTTTCACCGGGCCCCGGATGGTGCCCGTGCTGTCCAGTGGCTTGGCCCCGGGGCCTGGGGGTGGGGGCAGCTTGACCACTCCGGATGGGGGCATGTGCTTGCGGGCTGCTGGGGGCTGTAGGGGCCCGGTGCCCCCACTGACCACAGCAGCCTTAATACTCATCACCAGGACACACTGTGGGCAGGAGCAGGGCGGGGCGGGGGGCGAGGCAGCCGAGCCGGGGCTGGCTGGCCAGGACTGAGCCTTGGGCAAGGTGCCGGTGACCATGGGGTAGATGAGGTCGAGACGCCTGCGGACGCGGCGCTGGCGCTGGGTCTGCCGGTTGATCTGGCCCATGGCACTGAAGTCAATGACGTAGCTAAAGCCGATGGAGGTGAGGTCGATCCAGGGGTGCTGCTTCTCGTAGGCGTGCTGGATGGTGATGCCCACTTCCATGTCATAGGGGGTCCAAGAGCCATTGTCGTTCTCCCACTCCCACACCACGCCCTTCCCAGGGGCCGAGGATGGGTCGTAGTAGTTGCGGCGAACTGGACGGAGGGTCCCTGCCGGAGTGGGACAGGAGAGGGTCTGGGTCAGTGTGGAATGAAACGTAATTGTGCTGCGTTAATAGGCAAACACCAGATAAGCCCTACTGTGTGCTGGGTACCACACTGCCTGTTGAGGGATCAGTTGTGAATGAAACTCAGTCCAGCCTTTAAGGAGATAAACGAGAGTGGGTGTACATCAGTTGTAACAAGAAGGCTATGGGGGGGGCAATGCCAGGCCCTAGAAAGAAGGCCTTCTGGTTTCCAGCCAAACCAGTCCACTTATCAGCTAACACAAAACATCCCAGTCTCCTTTTCTTCCCTGGGAAATGGGATAATGACTACCTCTCAGGGTTTTTGTGAAGATTAAATGTGCCTCACTTATTCGTTCAATTAACAGATATGGAGCGACTTGGGTAAGATAGATACTGGGCTTCGCGTAACTTGCACTAAGGCATATAAAGTCCCTGACACATACAACGTGCTCATAAATATCACACTCCTTCTCCCGTGCTCCTCCATACACCCCAGCCCTCCTCTGCCCTGAAGAACCCAGGGCAGCCTAGGGGAGGGATGGGATGACTCTGCCTCCAATCAGGAAAGCTTCCTGGAGGCAGCAGCCAGAGATAACTTTATGGGTGAGGTACAAAATGGTACTTCACTGTGAGGACACAAAGGGAAATCAGGCTTGAGAAAACAATCTCATCTTGCTCCACATTCAATCTTATATCATCAACAATAATACTGGTCATGATAATAATTTCATTTCTTTCTAACGTTTCAGGAAGCTCAAAGCCTCCTTAATTTTTAGTTTCATTGGGGGGAGTATGGAAGAGGCCAGGGCTGTTATAAGGGAAGGGTGTGCAGAAATGAACCAGCAGGACCAGAAGGGGACTGACCCTGTAACTGTTGCCTCTTTCTCCTCCATCACACAAAACCTGAATCCCCAACCAGGGCACACTGCATGAGCGTCAGCAGCAAGGCTCAAGGGAGGGGAGGGAAAGCTGGGGAGGGCTCCAAAGATGCCGGAATTTCTGCATCGGTAGATTTAAGCTTCATCCATCAAAGTAGTGGGAAAAGGCTCCCTTCCCCCGGCCTCTGACCCACTCCTTCCTCCAACCAAGACTGGGGACAGAATCCCATTCAAGGGGGGAAGAAGAGAACAATGGCCATTCAGGCCTTGGCCAGGGTCATAACCTACCCCTCACTCCATCTCCGAGTCCCTTAGTAACCCAAAACATCAACTCTCAGAGGCACAGAGGGAGAAACAGAACAATCCCCTTTTCAGCACCAGGACTCGGCTGGGCTGGGGGGCATGGGGTGGTGGCATGGGAGGAGGGGAGAATGGAGAAGGGGAGGTGGGCTGTAGTTCCCTCCTCCTGTGCATCCATTTCCTTTCTAAGCAGCCACCCAGCTCAGGAACAAACAGCAGGGGCCATGCAGAGGTTCTGCCCCTTCCAGCTGCGTGATGAAGCCTCAGTTTCCTCATCTGTAAAATGGGGGTCCCTGGTAGCTACCTCACAGGGTGGATTTCAGGATTAAATGAATGAATAAATATAAAGTGCTGAAACAGCACTTGTCACGTGGCAAGAGCCCAGTAATAGTTGGAGATTATTTTTCTAATTTATTTTCTGTTATATGTGTAAGCAGGATTGACAGTCACGGGGAAAGTTTAGTTTTGGGGGGTGTCTTGTGTGTGTGTCTCATTTGCACAATCTTATTAATTAGAAAGGACTTTCACATGTCCCATTGCATATGATCTTCATGGCAATCCTATGAAACACCTTTTACATATGAGGAAACCATTATATTCTTTACAAGGTAGCCAGAATAATGTCCTCGACCAATTTTCACAAGGCTAATTAAAAACGCATTTTTTTCCAATAGTGATATCAATCCCGGGGATGCTCAAGAGTTGCCCAGAAGCTTCTGCAAGCTATGCCCTGACACGAACATACCCTTCCAGTTTATCTTCCTTGGTCCCCTGAAATTTCCACTTCTCCTGCCAGATAACCCTTTTATCCTTGAGCATTCCCTCATACTTCTCTGACCCCCATTCCCCCCACACACTGTTTACCAGGTCCTTCCACTTGAAATGCCTGCCTTTGCCTTTTTGCCTATTGACTTCTCCTAAGCATTCCAGTTCTATGTCATTTGTCATCTGTTCCTTGAAAAGTTCTCTAAACCCAGGCCCCACCCTCAGGAAGTTTAGTTTCATGGAGTGCAAAATGCATATCTTGACTATATAGTACCTGATCTGAGAAGCAGCTTCTCTACATGCATGTTTCTGCACTTTGAGTGCATTCAATGGGGACAGGGATACTGCTGTATAGCTTTTCAGATTCTAGGTGTCTTGTACAGTCTGGCTGTAATGAGGGCTCCCCACATTTGCTATGATTGTTTGAAGACATCCAGCTACTTTCCCATTTAATCATTTATCACATATTGCTGAGCACCTGTTAAATGCCATGAGGAAAGAAAAAATTCACTCATTCCGCAAGTAACTTACAGTCTAAGACGTGAGCCAGAAGACAAGTGTGCAAATGCCTATTTATGAGGCAGTGTTTGCCACAAGAAGGATGTCAACAAAATGGTATGGGGGCTCAGTTGGCAGGAATCTGACTGTATAGCCACTCTTCTTAAATGCCTTACATGACTTCCTTAGGTAAGGTCTAAATCCTTTCCATCTACCAACCTCTGCCGCCCCCTCACCTGCATCACTCTGCCCCCTTTTCTACTACATCAGCCTCCTTCAGGCTCTCCGCCTTGCCTATTTCTCCCATGTTGGGTCTTTTCACAATGCTGGTGAAACACTCAAGCATCCTTTGCACTGAGCAACTTACTCAGCTTCTTTAGAAATGCTCATTCCTCATTCCTCAGCTCATTTCCTCAAGAAGGCCTCTCTGGGCTGCCCTAGCCACATCAAATTCCCATTCCTGTTCTTTATGGCACTTATCTCAATGCCTGGTTACATGTTTATTTGTGAGTCTGGCTCCATGAACGTCTGTCTTCCTCACCAGCCTCCCAATCCCACGAGAGCGGGCATCAAGGTTTTGTTCACTGCCGTATGCCCTGTACCTGGCATTTCCTAAGGGCTCAATGAACAGCGAATGAATAAATAAAATAATGAAGGTTTGAAGAACAATTCAAGGAGCAGATGACAAATGGCATAGAACTTGAAGGCCTGGGAGAATGTCAATGGGCAAAATGGCAAAGGAGGGCATTTCAGTAGAAGGACCTGGTGAAAATTTTGGGTGTGGGTGGGGTGGGGAGATAAGAGAACTAGGAGGGATTGCATGAGGATAAAAGGGCTATCTGTTTGGCAGGAGTAGAGGAAATTACTATGCGGTAGAAGAAGATAAAACTGGAAAGGTATGTTAGAACTAGGATGTGGAAAAGGTCTGGAATGCCAGGTTGTAGAGGGTTTAATTTATAGGCCACAGAGAACCAATGAAATTCATTAAGCAGAGAAGCAGTGGACCAGAGCTAGTCCATTAATTATACCCAGGTGAGAAGAAATGAGGGTGCTGGCAGCAGAAATGGAAAGGAGGTGACCAACTGGAGAGACTCTATAGAGAGGAAATGGGTAGGACCTGAACTATGAGTGGCTGACTGCTTTCCACGAGAGGTTCAAGGATCTCCTGCTTCTGAATCTCCTGGGGAAAGGGTCAGCAATGTGTTCAGTGGGTCAGAGCTCTAGGACCTGGGCCTGGGGATCTGCATGTCAACAATGGCCCTGGGTTTGCATCATCCACTTACTGGGCCACATGGTCTATGTGCCTGGAAGTATTAGGCACCCAATTAAGACTCTGAATGATAGAAGGAGTCAAAGAATTCTGAAACTTTGACCACAGGCAAGAAGGAAACTAGAGGTGCCATTAGCAGGCAGAAGGGTGTCAAGAGGAAGAACTGGTTTTGGGAGGGAAAATTGTTGAGTTCAGTTCAGTTCAGCCCTAGAGGAGCTAGAGCAGGCTCAGGAGGGAGTTAGAGACAGAGGACAGAACCAAAGTTTGGGACAACAGAGATGGTGGGATTTCCTTTCTGTTTTCAAGGATCTATTTGGAATAGGCTAGTCTCAGACCTTTCTAGAATCAGGATCATGAGCTAGAAGATCTGAGGACATCCCGTCTGATACCAGGACACAGCATCCCAAGGAAAGGCCTCTAACAGGATAGGGACAGAGGATGTTTACAAACCAAAGAGGAGGAGAGAAAAAGAAAGTTTTCCCAACTCAGACCTGGAACCCAAAAGCACCCAGGGTATTTTGGTTCCTGGGAAATGGGAGGCAATGCCTTCCAGGCACAATCTGAGGTCTCCATGGACATTTCTGCCACATCTACTCGAGTGACTCACTGCATTTACAGCTTCCACTGTGGGCAGAAAATCACATGCCTCTCACACCTCATTCCCCCTCAACTAATATATTCCACATGGGCAAAAACTCAGATGCTTTGTTATTGCTATATCTCAAGCACGTGGATGTCTCCATAAGCATTTAAAATTTGAAGGTATGTAGAGCTCAAGGCATTTGATTTTGAATTCATGTCTACCATTTACTAGCTGTAAAACCTTGAGCAACTTCACCTTTCAATTTGTTTCCTTTCCTACAAAATGGAAATAATTTTAGGTTCTTCCTAAGGTGGTTGTGCAGATTAAACACATGTGCAGTACACTTGGTATAATGAGGGCACCGGGCACATCACCGGGACTGTAATTCTCATTTTGACCATCGTGATAGCTGCCTCCTTTGCCCCTGTACATACTGGGCCAGGGACATACTACAAGGAGCCTGAGAATCAGCTGGTCAAATTCTTAAATCAGACCAACTCTCTCTCCATTTGACCCATCTCACCACATAAAAGAAGCAAAACTTGCACAGAAAACTCTGGAAAGACCCCTCCCCTCACACCATGATGCTTCTTATTAGCAACATCATTGGGGCAGGACCAAATCCATTCACAGGCAGGATGGGAAGAGAAGCCTGAGCGGTTAAGGAACTTGCCCAAGGTCTCGCAAGTGAGATAATGAATCCAGGAGAAGAGTGCAAATCGGGTCTCCCAGTCCCAGCCTGGGCTTCCCCCACCCTCCTGCTGTGGCCTTGGAGATGTCAGTGGTCAGGTGTGATGGAAGATGCAGGGAAAGCGAGGCTGAAGTAAAGCGTCCCAGCCACTTCCCCACAACAGAAAAAGAGCAGCCCAGTCAAGGCAAGTGGCTATGGGCAGAGAAGGCCTGACCAGTGACCAAGCGAAGACCCTGTCTCCTCTACCTCACCCCATTCCTTTCCTTCGTTCAGACTCTCAGGCGCCATATGCCTAGAGAGCAGCACAGCATGCAAATGAGGCAGCCTGGGGGAGAAGGGGGCCCAGACAAGAGGCGGGCAGACGGTGCCTGCAGCATCCCAGCCATCGCCCTGGAGACTGGCTAGATGGGGTCTGGAGCCCAGGGGAGTAGAGGGCCTGAGGACTCTGCAGCCAGGCAGGCAAAGACAAAGCTCCCATGTCAGGAAATGTCCCCTGATAGATGAGGCAACAAAAAGCGAGAGGAATCGCCTCTGGGCAGGGGACTTCCAGCTCTCCTTTGTTTATGGGGATGTTTCTGGTTCCCAGCTTTAAATCGTGGCTTGGGAACCGCGGGTAATTTAATTAAACATTGCCAGGGCTTGGCTGAGGTTGCCTGGGAGCTGGTGGTTTAAAGTTCCTACCCTGTCACGGCCTCATCAATGAGCTATATTGAGAGGAACTGAGTGCCTGTTGACAGAGAAGAGAGAGGAGGGGGCTCAGAGCTCAGCAACCCAGAGACAGGCCTATTCTCACTTGACAAGCTCTGACAGACCCCGCATTCCTGGGAGGAGCAGACAAAACCAAAGCAGTCTGAACCATGAGGCAGTCTTTAAAATGCTCAGGCCTCCGCGATCAAATCTGAGGAGCTCCCAGCCTCTAAACTGTTAATCACCAGAGTAGTCAGCCCGCTTCTGGGGTCCTGGGGGAGGAAGCTTCTGTCCTCAAGCCCAGTTTTCTCTAGAATCTCACTTCCATGAAAAGGGACCTTTGGGTCATGACCATTTTAAGTACCCTCAAACACAAATGAAATATTTGCCTTTCCCAAATGCACACAGGGGCAGGGACCTTCATGTAATCAAGGTGTGTCTCCAGATGCTGCCGAGATAGAGTCTGAAATAGAAAAGCTAATACCTGCCTGTCTTTTTTGAGCAGGACAGGAATTCCCTGCCAGGTGTCTTAAATGCTGGCTTCCATGTCCCACCTCTGCACCTCAGCTCCCTCACTCTCTCTCACACACACACTCCCCCCACCTGACACCTCCACCCTCACCTCCACAACCTCTAACCCAATTGCACAATTACATTCTCCTCCTCCCTTCAACCACACTTAATCCTCTTTCTCACTCTCCCCCCATTCCTCCTTATTCCCTCCTCCTCCCAGTCTTTCTCAGCCCCACCTCCCTTTCCCACCAAGGTTTAAGCCCCTCCAGATGCTAACACTTCTGGAATCCTTTCCCCAGAAAGCACTGCTCAATAGGCCAGTGTCTGCAAGGTCCTTAGCAAAAAGGTTATTGGGAGTTATGACTAAAGGACTAAAGGACGGGACGTCAGAGGGGGAAGATACTCCTTTCCCATGACCATCCTGATTAGCACACAGGATGTGGGGGCTTTCCAAGGAGTCTGGGATGCCTGCTCACACAGCTGTTCTCTGACCCTCTGGGACTCTCCTAATCATCCTCTCGGCTCCCTCCCCTCCACACCTGCCTCTCCAGGCTCCTCAGTTGTGTCCAGCCTCTGCCTAGAACTAGCTGGAATTCCAGAATTCTCCCTCCCCACTCTCTCCACCCCTCACTGAAGAGATTACTGGAGAGACAGTGGACTCTTGTCCCAGGTCGCCCATTAACCCTCAATATACTGGAGCTCTGCCCTGCTCCTTCCACTGATGAACAATTACTGGCCCCCTAACCTCCACCCCTCCTCCCTCTAACCTGGAAAGGCCGGTCTGCTGGGAGGTGGGGTTGTGCTGGCCATAGTGGTAACTTGATTCTCATTTACAGATAGGAGTTTAGCTTTCGGGGAGGCTGAGATGCCTCTCCCTCACAGGCTCTGTTTCAGGAGGAAGCGTGGGGAGTTTCTGCTTAGGAATCTGCCTCCTCCGGCAGGGACAAAGGGAGCGGCTTCCCCGCCTGGCATTCCCCTGCCCCTCCCTCCGCAGCCTCTCTCCATCTGCTGGGGCCTGTTGCTTCAGCACTTGGAGTGCACAGACAGCAGCACTCACTAGTGCCATGGCATCCTGGGGCGTTCATCCCCTGGAATCCCAGGCACTCCAGCCTCTGCTCCCAGGGCCTGGCCCTTCCTGTGCTAGTTCCTAGAGCCTCCCAGGATAGTGTGAGAAGGCAGCGCACACAGGAGGGGCAGAGACAGAAAGATGGGGGGCAATGGCAGGCGCCATGGGGCCTCAAGCAAAGCGGTGTCAGTGGGGCGTCAGGGATGAAGAGCTGGAAACCTTTGCTGGCAGGTGTGAGGGGCTGGGATTGTTTGTGGGCTGGGACCAGAGTATCTACATGGGAGGATTTCGGGCCAGCGAGCACTGAAAGGGGGGCGCGGAAGGGGGTTTCTGAGGGGCTAGATTTAAGATGGGTTTGCATAATCTGATACTGACACTACTACGCTGATACTACTCGGAGGAATCTTTATTTGGGGAAAGAGGGTCTTAAGAAGATCACCGGGAGTAAAAGAGCCCACCACATGACCTCTTGGTGACACCTCTGCATGGGCTTAGCCGGTGGGCAAGTGATGCGAGAGGTCCCGGGAAGGCAGGAGACATGGGCGCGGGCGGGGCAGAGGTGGCCAGCTCACCCGTGTCCTGGCGGAACTGGCTCATAGACTGCAGGTCGATGATGTAGGGCGCGAGACGGCTGTCCACCTGGCCCAGCACCACGCTGCCCCCGGCGCGGGGGCCGGCGCGGACCACCGCCTCGATGTGGTGGCTCACGGCCGGGCTGTAGGGTCGCCAGCGCCCGTGCTCGTTCAGCCATTCCCAGACAACCACGGCCGAGGCCAGGAGCATGGCGAGCCCGGAGCTGTGGAGGCGGCGCTGCGCTGCCTGCCTCCTGGGCCCGGCGCGCCTGTCCTCCTCCGCTTCCTCCTGCGCCGCCGCCTCCGGGCCTCGACCGCGCCCCCCGCCCCGCGCCTGGACGCCCAGGGCAGCCTCAGCTCCGGCCCATCGGCCCCACCCCAGCCGCGCATCCACCGGGGCCCGGAGACCCGGGACACCCGGCTCGGACAGCGAGCCGCCGCCGCCGCCGGGGTCCGCCGCTGCAGCCGCTGCTCTGTGGGGTCGAGTCGCTTCATGCAAATATCCGGCTCTCTGCAAACAGGCCCCCGCCTTGCAAAGCTACCGGGCGGGCGCGCGGCCGGAGGCCAGGCGGCCGCGAGCTGGGACTGACCACGCGGCGACGACCGAGCCCTCGCACCAGTTGCGCCTCCGGCTCTGCAGAAGCCGGGGTGGGATCTCGCGGCACAGTCGCGCTCAGAATGGCCCGCTCGGTTCCCCTCCCCTCTCTCCCCTCCCTCCCCACCCTTTCCCTGCACGAAGTGCGGTCGCCGCCCCGGCAAGAGCTCCCCCTCCCTGTGGCTCAGTTCAGTCGCTTTCTAGAATGAGCCGCCCCTCCCCCGCCGGGATTCCCCCAGTCCCAGGCTGCAGCGAAACCACCCGCCATGCCTCGGTCTCGGGGACCGCGGCTGCTGTACGGCGGCGACTTCACAGCTCCCCCCTGGAAAAGAATTTTTCTTTTTTTTAATGCAGCGCGATCAGTGTCCGCAGCGCGAGCTCCAAGACACACAGGGTCTCCGCTGGCGCGCACACACTTGCACACTCACATTCGCAAACACACACCGACGCGCACACGTGTCCGCCCCCCTCGTTCCAGCTCTTATTAGCTCGGCGTCCCCCGCATCCTTAGCTGTCCGTTAAGGACGCAGAAGCCACGCCCTCTTGGTCTTCTGGTGGGTTCCCTGGAACTCACGCCCCCTACAGGTGCAAAGCGCCGCGTGCCGGCAAGTGGCTGCACAGTACATAATACCCTACTCCAGCCTCTGCTGAGACGAGTACAAAGGAATGCAGCGAATTGGCGAATGATGGATTTATGTCATCTACATAAAGAGCAAACTTTTTTCTGTCCTACTTGACACTATTAGAGCCAAGAAGACGCATGCCAAATGTATTTATGCTGCAGCGTGTCTACGACCAAAATAATGGGACACTAAGACAGACCCACGCTACTCTAGGTTATTGTGGTCATTACTACTTAATGTTGACGAGAATCTAAATGCGTGAACTCTGAGTAAAAGGGAAAATGGAAATCAGGATTACGGTTCATCTTGCCAGAGAACACAAACTTTGTTTGGCTGAGGTTGCAAACACATAAAACCCCAATGAATTCGTACGATCTAGATCGAGGAGACAACATGGAAAAATAAAAATGGAGTATGTGTTAGAGAGGGGGATTATGAATCTTTTTTAAAATAATCGTTTTCTTTCATAATATCATACGATCGTCTTCATATTTGGGGAGATTTTGTTGTTTTTTGTTTTTTTAATTCTTCTTTCCCTGTTCACAGATGTCCTTTCTCTCGTCTTTAGTATCTTCCACTCCTTTTACCTTAGCCGTCCATTCAGGAGTGCTAAATACAAAATACCAAACGAAAGAAAAAGTATCAGTTCTGCTCTTCTCCAAGCCTCCAAAAACACCAGGCTCAAGGCCATTTTGTGCTTTGTTTTTGCTCATCACCTTGCCCCAAAACATTCCCTGCATTAGCTCCAGAATCTCGAATCAGCCTCTCCCTAAGGCCAATCTCCCAGTCAAACTCAGTCACCTCCATTCATTAAAACACCGATGTTTGGAGTTTGAAGGACGCAAGTAAAAGGAGACAAGGATGCCTCAATTAACCCAACCTAAAGCCATTATTATTCCCATTTTGCAAATGATAGACTTAGGGAATTGAAGCAATTTGTCTATGGTTACACATCTAGTCAGAGGGGGAACTTAGTTGGGCTGGCTCTGATAAAAATGCCTATTCCATAACATGTGCCATAGGACACCGAGGTAGAAAAGTAGGAGGCCAGATGTGGCAATGCAGAAGTGTCTCCGTGTGAAAGAAAAGGAAGGGCGAAAATAAGAATGTAGTGTTCAGGAAGAGAAACAGAAGTAGAATGGAAGAAAAGGTAACTAAAGTGTTTGTGAGCTACTTTTACTTCAAATCATGCAACCAAGAGTATGAAGACTTAGAAAACTTTCTTCTGGTTTTGGCAGGCATGCGTACATAAACTACTAGCCGTGACTGATGAAGATTCTGGAAGTGGTGAGAAGACAGCACTGACCAGCTAAGCCAGGAATTCCCAGGTGGAAAAAGCCTAAGCCAGATAAGAAGGCTTTTAACAAATGCTAGATAGGCTATCAGAAAGATGAATGGAAAGTGGGAAGGAACTTGCTCCTATCTGTGTTCCAGCCTGATTTTTTATCTGGTCTTGTATCTCCCATGTTAAATATGATAGAGTATCATAGAAGAACAAAAATGCCTGATGACACATGATAGGGTTTGAATAGTCTTATTTATTTGCCAGAAAAAGTGAATATATAGATGACATTAGTAATCAGTTATAGTCATAAAAATATCTATTTTGATAAGACTTTGGCTGTGATAATTTATAATTTATGAAAATCCATTTGGCAGTCATTACAAATAATTACATATTAATATTATTATATATACATATATAATATATAAATTTCTTAGATCTCCCAAGACCATCCTAATTTCAAATAATCTTTATCAAAAACCCTTAAAAAATTCAGAGATTCAATTTTGTCTCATTTACCCATATATGACATGAAAATCTTTGATTGAATGATATGCCCTGATTTGTAATTTGGACAATGTGGTAGCCATAATGAAATGTCAATAATTAAGACTAATTGAAAGAAGCCTGGGGGAATTGTTCAAAGGATAATTGGATAATACTTTTTAAAGTGTACTTATTGCTTTAAAAGTATATAGGGTAACTATAACTACACTTACAAAATACCGCTTGGTAGAGGTCCATGGGATTCATTCTTTCTGTTTACAAAAGCAAATTTTTAAATTATATTTTTGAATGTGTATTAATTATCTATTGCTGCATAACAAATTACCCCCCAACACTTAGGGCTTAACACAAACATATTATCTCACAGTTTCTGTAGGTCAGGAATCTACGTGTGGTTTATCTGGGTGCCTCTCCCACAGGGCTGCCCATATGTTGTTGGAAAGAGCAGTGCTCTCACCTGAAGGCTCAACCAGAGAAGACCTGTGTCCAAGTGCAGTCGCAGAGTGAATTTGTTGACAGGATTCAAGGGCTATTGGGCTGAGGGCTTAGTTTCTTACTGATGGCTGGCCAGAGACATCAGTTCCTTGCCACATGGACCTCTCCATAGAGTAGTTTACAATATGGCAGGTAGCTTCATCAGAGCAAGCAGGCAAGATAGCAAAAGAGGGCAAACAAGTTAGAAGCTGGTGTCTTTTTTTTTTTAATTCAATTTTATTGAGATATATTCATATAGCATGTAGTCATACAAAGCATACATTCAGTTGTTCACAGTACCATTACATAGTTGTGTGCTCATCACCAAGATTAATTTTTGAACATTTTCATTACCACACACACACAAAAATAATAAGAATAAAAATTAAAGTGAAAAAGAGCAATTAAAGAAAAAAGAACACTAGGTGCCCTTTTTTTTTGGCCACCATTTTTCTACTCTTCCATGCATACACTGGACATAGAAGCCAGTGTCATTTTATAATCTAATCTTGGACCTGACAACCATCACTTTTGCTGGAAGAGATTACACAAGGACATGAATACAAGGAGATGGGGATTATGGGTGCCATTTTAGGTGCTGCCTACCATAGAACACTAATGAATTCTTTTGAAATAAGTAGTTTTGACTATTAGGCAAACAGTTGCCTTGAACCGTGTGGCCTTCTCAATTAGCAAATTTCCATTTTTAAAATGTTTATTCATTTTTACTAGGAATGTATTGCATAATAACTAATGAAAAATCTATTAATTTTTTAGAGGTAGAAAAATTCTAAACTTGAGTCAATTTAACAGTATAGCCTAAAAATAAATGACACAAAAATTGATAGATAAGGAGAAACTAATCAATCTGCAATCTCGTGGAAGATTTTTAAACATGCATCTATCAGATACATGTTTAAATACAGATACTGATTTTTAAATACAGATACTGATAGATAAATCAGATACTGATAGCTAAAGCATGACTCCAATTGATAAGGCCATAGTGTCTGAATCTCACAAATTAACAAACATAATTTGATGGAAATATGTAGCACCTACATCTTATTATAGGAGACTACATGATCTTCTCAAGCACATATAGGACATTTAACACCACATGATCAATATCATGCAAAGCTCTGTGATTGTGAGAATTAGATTAAGTGTAGCTTTCACACAGGGTGGAGGCAGCTCAGGGGAATGGCAGAGCGTTAAGAAGCCAAGCTGTAATCTGCAGCTGTTCCCGTTTATCTGCCCACTATCCTTGCAAGGTGGGGACTCAGGGGTAGAGTTTCCTAAAATAGCTTCATAACTTATTACCAAACTAGCTCAGACTGGCTCTGCAGTTAAAGAACAAAGGAAAGAGGCCACTTAAGCATACAAGTGGTGTCACTACCTTTAGTCAGGGTTGGAGACTTGTTTCAAATGTTCCTTGTTTCAAATGTTTCAAGTTGGCACAGGAGACTTTTTCAAATGTTTCCAATTTGCACAGGCTGCATGTTTCAAATTTCCCTGGGCTTGTTCCACTTGTTGAATAGAAAGTGACCTCTGAAGTACCCAGCCACTGGAGAATCGGGACAGACTTGAGGGTTAGGCATAGAGAATAAATAGTGCTGGGTCTATTGTTTGGCACACCAACCCCTACATTTTGTTTGCACACCCATTCTTGCAAGACCATGAATAAATACTTTCTTTTCCACAATTGGGTGAGTGTTTATTCCTTTTTAGGTATAGTGCTGGTTTCTCACAGTGATCAAATCCAGTGAAATGAAAAATCAATGACTAAAAGATAAACCAAAAAGCACGATATGTTTTGGAATTCAAAAGTAAATGTACATTTCTAAAGAATTCTTACTTCAAAAAAATGTCTTATGGCATTCAGAATATATAACCTGTTATCAGTGATCTTTGGATAATATAAGTTTTGGCTTGAGGTAATTTCAAAGTAAGCATTTGGCTTGCCAGTTAAGATTAACCCTACTCTTTGGGCTTTTTGTTTAAAGACTTTTTTTTCTTTTAGCAGTTTTACCACAGCAATTACACACAAACTATCATTGTTTCTCTATTACTAATGTCTTGCATTCATGTGGTACATTTGTTAAAATTGATGAACCAATGTTGATACATAATTAATAACTATAGTTGACATTAGGGTTCACTATTGTACACTTCTGTGTGTTTTGACAAATGCACAATGTCACGTATCCATCATTAGAGTATCAGATGGGATAGTTTACAGCCCTAAAAAATATCCTTTGCTCCACCTGAACCTCTGGAAACTACTGATCTTTTTACTGTCTCCACAGATTTGTCTTTTCCAGAAAGTCATACAGTTGGATCAATGTGGTATGTAGCCTTTCAGACTGGCTTCTTTCATGTAACAATATGTATTCATGTCTTTTCCTGGCTTGATAACTCATTTCTTTTTATCCATGAATAATATTCCATTGTAGTTATGTACATACATACAATTTGTTTATCCAGCTCACCTATTGAAGAACATTTTGTGTGCTTCCAATTTGGGGGAAATGTGAATATAGCTACTACAAACATTTTTTTTAAATATAACATTTGCTATAAACATTTGCAAGCAGGTTTTTGTGTAGACACAAGTTTCAACTTATTTGTGTAAATACTTTGGAGTATGATTGCTGGATTGTATTGTAAACTGGTTTAGCTTTCTAAGAAATTGCCAAACTGACTTCCCTAGTGTCTTCTCCCCAGCAATGAATGAAAATCCCAGTTGCTCTGCATCCTTGCCAGCATTTGGTTTTGCCATAATTTTGGATTGGAGCCATTCTAATAGGTGTGCAGTGGTATCAAATTATTGTTTTAATTTGCAATTCCACAATGACATATGATGTTGCACATCTTTTCATACGCTTATTTGCTATCTGTATATCTTCTTTAGTGAGGTGTCTGTTCATGTCTTTTGCCCATTTTTAAATTGGATTGTTTTTCTTATTGTTGAGTTATAAGAATTTGTATATTTTGGATACAAGTCTTTGCTCAGATGTGAGTGTTGCACACATATTTTCTTCCAGTCTGTGGCTTGTTGTTTCACTCTCCTAACAATGTCTTCCTCAGAGCAGAAGTTTTCAGTTTTAATGAAGTCTAATTTATCAATTTTTCTCTCACAGATCATGCTTTTGGTGTTGTATCTAAAAATTCTTTGCCAAACCCAAAGTCACATAGATTTTGTCCTATGTAATCTTGTGGAAATTTTACAGTTTTGAATTTTACATGTTGGTCTATGATCTATTTTGAGTTAATTTTTGTGTAAAGGCATAAGGTCTTTTTATGTGCATGTAGATATACAGTTGTTCCAGCATCATTTGTTGGAAAGACTTTCCCTTCTCTGTTGAAATTCCTGTGCTTCTTTGTCAAAGGTCAGTTGAATGTATTTTTGTGTATCTATCCATTCAGTTCCATTCATCTATTTGTTTCTTTTGCTAGCATCACACTGTCTTCATCAGTGTAGCCTTATTGTAAGTCTTGAAGTCAGGTAGTGTCAGTCCTCTGACTGTTCTGTAGGATTGTGTTGGCTATCCTGGATCTTTTGCCTGTCCATAAAAATTTTAGAATTTGTTTGTAAATATCCACAAAACAACTTGCTGGAATTTAATATCAATTTGGCAACAACTGACATCTTAATAATATTGAGTCTTCCTATCCATGAACATGAATATCTCCCTGTTTATTTAGATCTCCTTTTATTTCTTTCATTAGAGTTTTGTAATTGTCTTCATATAGATCTTGAATGTATGACTTTTACTGAAGTATTTCTTTCTTTCTTTCTTGGTGCTAATGTAAATGGTGGTGTGTTTTTAATTTAAAATCCCAGGAGTATTTTTGCCAATTTTCTTAGATTGTCTACATAGACAATCATGCCATCTATGAGCAAAGGCAATTTTATTTCTCGTTTCTCAATTTATATACCTTTTGTTTCCTTTTCTTGTTTTATTGCATTAGAAAGGACTTCCAGTATGATATTGAATAGGAATGATGAGACGGGACATGCTTGTCTTGCTCTCAATCTTAGCATCAATTTTCTCACTGTTAAGTATGATGCTGGCTGCAGGGTTTTTGAATATGTTCTTTGTCAAATTGAGGAAGTTCCCCATTGCTGAGAGTTGTTGTTTTTTGTTGCTTTTTTATTTTTATTTTTTTTATCATGAATGGGTATTGGATTTTGTCAAAAGCTTTTCCTGCATCTATTGACGTGAATATGAGTTTTCTTCTTTAGCCCCCTGGGCACTTTCTCCAAGATTTGCTCACATATTTTCTAAGCCCCTATGCTCTGAATAACAAGATGGAACAGTGACCAGCCCTTTCCTTGAGGAACTCAACTTGCTGGAAGAGTTGGAAAACAACTTTAGAGATAGATAGATAGATAGATAGATAGATAGATAGATAGATAGATAGATAGATAGATATAAATAGTTTTAGAGAGATAGAAATAATTACTATATTGCTCCTTTATTGATATAAAATTATAGTTCCTATTATAAACAGAAACCTATAAACCACTTACAACAGTATGAGATACAGAGGAGGAGCTCAACAAATATGAGCTAGTGCCATTATTGTTACCTAATTCAAAAATTCTTTAAATATTTGGTGGAATTCTCCAGTGAAACCATAGGCCTAGAGATTTCTTTCTCAGGAAATTTTTTAATTACTATTTCAATTACATTACAATTTATTAGTTCAATTAGTTTATAATATTCAATTAATTTATTATTCAATTAATTACAGTTTCAATCCTCTTAATAGTTATAGGGCTATTCAAATTATCTCTTTCATGTTGAATAAGTTGTGGGAGCTTGTGTTTTTCAAGGAATTGGTCCATTTAGCTAAGTTGCCAAATTTATATTTGCCTTCCCTTATTATCCTTTTGGAATCTGCAACTATGCTGAAATTCCATTTCATCCCTGATATTGGCAATTCATGTCTCAGCCTCTCTTTCTTGGTCAGTGTGTATGTGTGTATATGTGTGCCTCATTCTCTCTCTGCCAGTCTTGCTAGGGGTTTGTCAATTTTATTGATTTTTTTTGAAGAACCAAGTCTTTCTTTCATTGATTTTCTCTATTGGTTTTCTGTTTTCTATTGTATTTATTTCTGATCTCATCTTAATTATTCCCTTCCTTCGGCTCTCTTTGGGTTTATTTTGTGCTTCTTTTACCTGAGTTCTTGAGTGGGTGCTTAGATGATTACTGGATATAGAATTCTGGATTCCATTTATTCTCTTTCAGCAGTTGAAAACTTTGGGGCCACTCATGGTTTTTGATGAGAAATTCGTTATCATTTGAATTGCTTTTAGTCTAGGTAAAGTTCCCTTTCTTTCTTGCTGTGTCACAGGTGTCTCTTTACACCTCAAACCTATGATCTCTGTTAGAAAAGGCCTGAGCCTTATCAGGTCCTGATTCAGTGGGTTTGGGCTTCATCAAATAACCTTCCACTCAAGAGTACAGGGACAAACAGTAGTTTAAAATTAAAGAGACTCAAGAGAAGAATTCAAATTCAATACATATTTAGTAAAGGAGCACTTGAGCTAAAGGAACAAATTTACCATACAAAAATAAATTGATACATTAC
>PVKY010002591.1:0-24906 GCA_004027775.1 Bradypus variegatus | reverse complement strand
CCGTCACCATCACCATCATCACCATCATCACCATCATCACCATCACCATCATCACCGTCACCGTCACCACCATCACCATCACCATCACCACCATCACCATCGTCACCATCACCGTCACCATCATCACCACCATCACCATCACCATCACCACCATCACCGTCACCATCACCATCATCACCGTCACCATCACCATCATCACCTTGGCAGCAGCCTGTCATCATCACCATCATCACCACCATCACTGCCATCACCCTCACAGCCCTCATCACCATCTCGTCATTGGTTGAACAGGTAGGCTTACACCCCGAATGTCAGAGGACAAGGGAGAGCATCAAGCAGGTTCAGAATTCCATAGCCCCCCCAAGCCCCCTGGGCCCAGATGGGCTGTTGGGGAGTGGGGCACAGGGGCACACATTGGTCCAGATGAATGAGCTTTGTCATCCAGAACTAGTCTCTAGTGGGGAGTGAGCTTTGCCAAGTAGAGGGATGCCAGAAGAATCTGGGGAAATTGGGCTGGTCATAGCACATGGGGGTGGGATAAAGCATTTCCTGGTACCTGCTCTTTCTACCTGCTTCTCAGAGGGGGATCATTGTAGTGGAGCCTTGGGCTGGGGGTGGGCAGGACTCAGGGTTCCCATGCCACCTCCACATCCTCCTCATGGAATGGCCTCCATCAGACCACTTTGTGCCTCTCAGCCTCAGTTTCCCTATCTTTAAAATGGGGACATCAGAACCTTCCCTCAGCTGGAGCCTGCCCTAAGCAGATGGTAGGCGGCACTGCTGGGTGTGAAAGCCATCCTGGGGCAGGTGGGAGGGCGGTGGGGGTCAAAGGTTCCAGCAGGGGGCTGGAGGCAGGTACCAAGGGGAATAGTCCCAGCAGGGTGCTGGGAAGGGCTCCCGTGATTCCTTGGGGTGGAAACTGAGAAGCAGGTGTCCAGAGTGGCCAGCAGGAGAATTGCCTTGTCCCCAGTACCTTGGTGGCTGTCAACAGGCATCTCCAGCTCAGCAGGACCCAAAACAGGGCTAACGCCCTTCCTGTGGTGCCCCATCTCTCCATCTCTCCAAATGTTGTCACCTTCCACCCGAGGGTCAGAGCCAGAGACCCAGGGGCTGTCCCGATGCCCCCTCCCCCGATTTGTTCCTGAGCCCTGTCAGCATCACCCTTTATCCCACCACCACCAGGATGACCCCTCCTACCTGCCTCCAGGTGGCAGCTGGACCAAGCTTCTATGATGGCAAATGCAGCCCTGTGCCCCCAGCCCTCAGGATAAAATCCAAGGTCCTGACAAGGCCTGTGAGTTGCTGCCAGGTCTGGGACTGGCTCATAGCTGCAGTCATCTCTGATGGCAGGATCATGGTCCATGACTGTGGATGTGTGGCCTGTTCTCTCTCTCCCCTCTGGGTCTTGCTCTCTCTCTCTCACACACCAATCTGGAACATTCTCCTCACCCATCTTCTCCTGGCTGGCCTCTGGCCAGTTTTTAGCGTTTTCCTCGAGGCCAGCTGTGTTTGTGTGCCGGCACTGACCATGCTGTCCCTGTGAGCTGGGAAGGGTGGGCCACCCTGGGCTCCTGCAGGGTCGGGGAGCTCACTACCTCCAAGACAGCCTGTTCAGCATCTGGGAGCCTTCCAGCCTCTGCACACCAGTCTGCTTTCTTGATGTTTCTGCTCACCACCTGTGGCCTTGACTCCTGGGTCAGCAGCCTCAGCCCTCGGCCCTGCAAACTGGGGCACCTTAATGGCTGTCTCCCAGGCAGGGTGTTTCCCTGCCTCCTTGGGGTCTTGGTGTGGGGCAGTGGGTGGATCACCCCCTGGCCTGGGGCCACCTCAAGGGGTGACAACTGCCAAGAGGGGGCAAGGGCTGAGATTGAGAATAATGGGAGGGGGCACCCCCTTCTTTGGGGTGGGCTGAGATAGTCCCTGGGATGGTGGAGATGGAAAAACAAACAGGAAGAGTGGACTTGAGCTGGGGAAGGCTGCCTGGGGGTCCAAGTAGAGGAAAGAGCTGGGTAAAGGCCAGGGCTGGGGACGGATGAGGGCCTCCCAGCAACCCACGGCGGGGGGAATGGCTGGTGTGGGGGGGGAGTTCCATGGAGGTAGGGGGAAGCAGTTGGGGTGAAGGTGGGGGGAGCAGCTGGCATGGAGATGGGGGAGCGGTTGGCATGGAGGGGGAAGCGGGCAGGGCCCCTTGACTGCGAGGGTCGTCGGGTCAGGGTGGACGGCCTGCGCCTTGCCCGGAGTGAGGTGGCCGGGCCCTGGCAGGGTCCCAGCAGGAGAGAAACAGCAGTGGGGCCCCGTTACGGCGCTGGGTCGTCCCCCGTGAGCGCTGACAGTGGCCAGACCAGGCAGGTGGGGCTCCAGGTGGAGACCAAGAGGGGTTTGGGGAGGGGGTCAGCAAGCCCCTTTGGAGGGGTCGGGTGCTCTGCGGAGATGTCCTGCTCTCCTCCGGTGGCACCTCCTGGCCTGAGGCCCAGCTGCCCCGGGAAGGCAAGACTTCCTGGACTGGGGTTGCCCCTGGACTTGGGCAGGTCACCCTCAGGGTAGACGTTCCACCTGCCAGGTGCCGGGGCAGTGAGGTGAGGGGGCGAATGGGCAGCGGAAGCTGGGGCGGATGGTGCCCGGATATCTGGCCGCTGCCTCCCCCATACCCTCCTCCCCTCCTTCTCCTCCTATTTCCTCCCCTCCCCCTTTCTTCCCCTCCCCTCCCCCTCTTCTCCCTGTGGTCCAGGAAGGCGAGTGCCTGCTGCTGTGAGAGGTTTAAGCCTCAGCTCTTGCCCATGCATGGAGATGTGTCTGGTTTTCTGCAGAGGGTGCCGCCTCCCTGCCTGGGGGACGGTCAGCTTCGGTCACTCCGAAGCACAGCTATCCTCGGGTCACCCACCTGGTCACGTGGCTCCACGGCTTAAAGCTCTCACAACCTCCTGTGGCACTTCGGGCAAGGTCCAGCTCCTTCTGAAGCCCCACAAAGCCCTCTGAAGTCACACTGCTCCTGACCCAGGCCCTCCCACCCTCCAGGTTCCGCACCCCAAGCCCCCCCCCCCACCTCAGGGCCTTTGCACGTGCTGTTCCCTTGGCCTGGAATGGGCTCCTGCCCTCCCCTCTTGGCTGGCTCCTTCTTTCCTTTCCTTCTCCACGTGAGTGTTACCTCCTCGGGGCGGCTGACCGACCACCGAGCCCGGAGCAGGAACCCCAGCCCCCCGATCACATATTGGCTTCTTTCGCAGCAACCACCTCAATCTGCCAACGTTCGCTTTCGATCCTGTGTCCTTCCTTGCCCACTGTCTGTCTGTCCCTGGGGAGGACTGGTCCCTCTTGGCCCCCAGCAGGCTGCTGGACACTCTGTGTGGGCCACCGCTATGGCCTCACCGTGGCCTCGTTCTCTTCCCAGGCCCGCACGTGTCGGGAGGAGGTGGATGTTTCTTTCTCTGCGGAAAGTTCTCTTGGGATAAAGCCTGCTGCTGGAGCTGGTGAAGAGGAGCAAAGTGAAGGAGGAAACATCTGAATATGCGAGGGCTCTTGGCCATGAAGCTGAAGACCACCGGTGAGTGTCACAGTCGGTGGGCCGCTGACAGGCACCATGCAGAGCCGCAAGCAAAGGGTTCTGGGAAACGGCTCCTGCAGGCTCCAGGGCCAAGCGGCCGAGCGCCAGGGTGATGAGCCTTTGCAGCGGAAGCTGGAGGGCGGCCAGACAGTGGTGTGAGGCTGTGTCCAGGAAGCCAGGGCTCTCAGTGGAAATGACATGGCCTGGCACGAATGTGGCACACTGCAAACATCTTGGCGAGGATTTCGGGCCGGCGCCAAGGGGAGCCTGCATGGCTGAGTGGGGGCAGGGGGTAGCCCGATGGAGCTGAATCCAGCTCTCCAGCTACAAAAGGGGAGCTAAGACCTCACCCACCCCTTGCTGCCCCCACCTGGGCCCTGACTCTTGGAGGGTGCTGGGTGCCTGCTGGGTGCTCAGAAGCCCTGTGGTCTGGGGTGGGAACCAGGCCTGCCAAGTCCTCTCCCAGCCCCTGCTCCTCTCAGGGCCATGGGGTGAGGACGAGGAGGCCGGGCTTCGTCTTCTCTTGCTGAAGCTTCTTGTGTGCTCCAGACTCTGTGTGTCCAGCCCCATTTAATCCACAAACAATTCCATGAGTGATGACTAAAATCTCCCATTTAACAGATGAGGAAACCAAGGCCCAGAGAAATCCGAGTCTCTGAAAGGGTAGGGAGTCCCTCTCCCCCTCCTTCCCGCTCCTCTCCCCTCTCTTCTCCTTCCTTCCTGGTTCTCCTCTCCCTTCTTCCTCCCCCCCATCCTCCCTCCCATCCTTCACTTGGCAATTTTTCTTGGGCATCCGCCAGGTGCAGTTGTGAGCCTGGTTCTGGGGGGACCGGGCTAACCCAGCCTGGCCTGGGCCTTTCCTCACAGGTTTTGGATCAGGATGACTCTGATGCACTGGTCGTGGCCCCGGAGCACCCAGGGGCTCGATATAGCTAAGGAAGACATGAGCCATCTACTAGTGACGTCTGGCAGGCAGGCAGGTATGGGGGGCGGGGGCCCTGGTGCTATTACCCGTACACCCCAGACCAGGAGACTCCTTAAAACACATCTACCAAAGGGAGGAGACATTTGCTGAGCACGTGCCGCGTGTCAGAGCCTGCACTGGGTTCTTTACGCAGCCCTCCCCATCAGTTCAGCCTTCCAAAGTCCCCTTGCAGATTAGAAAGCGGAATCTGTCCGAGGTCTCACAGCTTGTCTCTGGCCAAGCTGGGGCCTGAACACAGGCTCTAAGGCCCACAGTCTCCCATGATGTCATGTGTCTGCACTCTTGGTTCCCTTTTTACTCTGGCTGCCGGGGAGCTCAGAGCAGAGCTTTCAGCTTGCTCTCAATTACTACAGTAGCCCAGGGATTTAGAGCCTCTTTGTTCCCCTCCCTTGGGCTCTTCAACCTCCCTTCTGGGCCTTCCATGGAGCCGGCTGGACATAAGTTACCAACTATAAATAAAACCAAGACTTCCGTTCTGGCTCCTGCTTTAGTTTCCTGATGTCTTTTTTTTGTTCAGGTCCTTAATCAGGGTGTGTGTGAGGGGGTGCGGAACTCCTCACGGAAGATGACATCACCATCAGCTGGCCCCGGGGGTCAGGCCCCCAGCTTCGCAGGCCACGGTGGGCCCTGAATGTCCCATTATGAGGGGTAACCTCATTACATGAGTGGGGGCCACCTGGTGGAATTTCAAACGGGGTGTTGTGGTTTCTGAGCCTCGCAGCGAGGCAGCTGCGGTCACCCGGCTTCCTCTCCTGCCGCAGCCCTGGCGCCCGGCCAGGCCAGCAACCTCCCCTTCCCCATGAGTCACACTCATTCTTCACCCTCTGACTCAGGGCCCTTTAAAGGGACAGCGGAGTCCAGTCGCCCGGGCGCAGGGTGGGAGGTGGGGGATGCCACAGGGGAAGCACCGGCCCCGAGGAAGCAGGGAGATGGAGATCAAGAGGAAGGGGCGGGGGTCTCTGGCAGGCAGCAGCCTCCCCCCATCACCCCGCTCACCCCCCAGGATGGAGGGGGTTTCCTGCCCGCTCCAAGGGGGAGAGGAGCCCGTGACTTCCCCAAAGCTGACTGCAGGGCAGGAAGCCCTGGTATCCAGTGGGGAACTGCCCAAGCTTGGGGCCCAGGGGCCAGCGGGGGTTGGGGGGTGGGGTGGGGTGCTTGGCGAGCCTCCCCCTCTTTCATCCAGCCTTGTGCTCGTCCCTCATGCACTTGTTTCTGCCCCTCCCACACACCCTTCCACAGCTCCTAAAACCCCAAGTTGCCCAGGGCACTCTGCTGTGGCTGCCCCCCACCCCCTGCCCTTTGCAGGAGGGCTCAGCTCAAATGTCACCTCTTCCCGAGTTCGTTTGATTTGTTTGGGTGCTGACTGCACCCTTCCCCCCTACCCCATCTGTTGAAAGAACAAAGAAAGAAATGAATGAATGAATGGGTGATTCCTCCATGGCCCCCCGGGGCCCCAGGCAGGCAGTGTGAGGGCTGTGCCCTGGTGACTTAGGGGGCTGGGCAGAGGGCCCCAGCGAGCGCAGTGGGCTGTCGTTCCAACCTGGGCAGGTCTCGGGTCCAGGCCTTAGTGAAACCCCAGGGGAATTTCTCTCTCGTTGGTCCTTGTGTCTGACTCACCCTTTGGTTTTGAAGCTCTCCCCTTGTCCCAGTGCGTCCCTGGGTGACAGAGCAACCACGGTTCCCACAGCGGCTTCATTCACAAAACCAGGCCTGCCCGGTTCCGGGTCCTGCCTGCGCTCTGCAGCCCCTGGCCTGAGGGTCAGGGTGTCGGCAGGTTTGGAGGGGTGCTCGGGGGGCTTGAGGCCAGGGTGGGCGCCTTCCCCGTGGCTGGGGTCCATCCGGGTCTCTACTTCCACCTGGGGCAGGGCTGGGGGCCGAGGACTCCTGGGACGACAGGGGCAGAGCTGGGTGTGGGGCTTGGCCCTCCCCGGCCCCATCGATAGGTCCCTTCCCTTGCCAGGCAGCTGGGGGGGGGGCTTGGCGGAGTGGGGGTGGGGGCTCCCGCAGCCCTGGGGCTCACTCCCCTGGATGGGGGACTGAAGAGGGGCGGCTGCCTCATGCGGGTGGGCCGAGCTCCCGCTCAGGTTCCCTCCTCCCAGGCGGGGGTGGATCGAAGGTCGGGGGAAGATAAGGGGGTGAGAGGAGAAGGACGCCATCGGGGCTCAAACGGCTAAACGGAACCACGAGCTTCCTCCTTGGTGTAAGTTCTCAGCTGACTAAAGGGGGCCCTGTGGGCCACGCCGCCCCCCATCCCCACTCCTCGTTCACTGCACGGCCTGGATCTCCTCATGCCAGGCCTCCCGCTGGCCCTCTGGGCACCTCAGCAACTTTGATGGGGACCCACGGCTCGTGGGGGAGACAGCCAGCCAGCAGGTGATAAAGTGGGAGGCTAGAGGCTGCAGGGGATGTCCGAGATGGGGAGGCCAGCCTGGGAGGTCAGGGGAGCCTCTGGGGAATGGTGGGGCGCCCGGGCAGACTCCTGAAGACCAGCAGACGTCAGCCAGGGATGGGGTGGATGGGAGAGGCCGGGAGGGGCTCCGGGCCCAGCAGCCGTGTGCACGGGGGCTTGGAAGCCAGGAAGGAGGTGGTGTGTCGGGGGCTGGACGGAGCAGAGTGTGCACACTGGGGCCGGTATGGATGGGGCCGGAGCTGGGGCTGGGTGTCAGGGCCAGGGCCCAGCCATGCTGATACCCCATGCCTGCCAGAGCTGCCTGGAGGTCTCTGGAGCACAGCGGGAAGCCCGGGTTGGCGCAGTGGGCCTCAGATGCCAGCCCCCATTAGCCACAGTGTGCAGGGTGGTGGGGGAAGGGAAGCCTGGGCAGGGGGATGGTGGGGCCACCCCAGGGGGGTGCAGGGACACCCTGGGGCCAGTAGGCACAGGAGGCCAGTGCCAGCCCAGCTCCGGCATTTCCTTGCAGCCATCATCAGAGGGATATGTACGGCCCAGCATCTTCACTAATTTAGGAAGCACTGAGGCGAGGTGGAACTGGAGTGGGCTTTGGCCCTGAGCTTGAACTAAAGGGAAGCCCCACACCACCCCAGGACCTGGGCCCCCTCTCCCCAGGTAGCAGCAGCACCCCCAGACTCTCCCTGGAGATGCCCCAGAAGTCCCCTTCAGAGCCCAGCCTGCTGCCTGCAGGTGCTCTCCAGCTTGGGCCAGCTCCTGGGTGCAAAGCAACGAGGACAGGTGTCCCCTGCGGGGCCGCAGCGTCTCCTTTGGGTCACAGTACTGAGCCCTCCCCCGGCTTGGCCTCATTACTTGCTGACCCTGTTTGTAGGTTCCCATCTGCCCTCCGTGGTGTTTTGTTACCCAGGAAGACCATTTCAATTCTCTTCTTTTTATGTTCCAGGGCTCCGCACGGAGGAAGATGATTTGGTGATGGTCAACACCCAGAACTGACCGGCAGGATGCGGGCAGAGAAGGCGGATGCCAGTCCTGGCTGAGGAGCATCTCGTCTGGGGCACCACCTGGACCACTTGCGGGGATGCACTTTCCCACCTCTCAGGTGGGGGGTCTCCTGCCCACTCGGCCACCCTCTCCTGGTCACCCTCAGCTCCGCTTATCTGCACCCAGGGCATCGGGCTCTCCCGATGGAGGGCTTCGTTTCAGCCTCATGTCACCCTGTGAGGTGGGCACTGTCCCAGGGCTGCTGGACAGGCCCCACTCACTGGCTGGGTTAAATAAGGACAGGAATTTACTGCCGCTTGGTTTTGGAGGCAAGACGTCCGACATCAAGGTTTGCACAAGCCACGCCTTCCTGGGGCTGTCACCTGCTGTGGACTCGCCACCGTCCCTGGGGCTCCCGGGTTTGCTCTCTGCCTCCGTCACGTGGCGCTCAGGCCCCTTGGCCTCCTGGGGCTCTCTCTGACTGCGTCCAAACTGTCTGCTGCAAGGACCCCGGCCGCAGGGCTTGAGGCCGCCCTGACTCACTGTGGCCACATCTACATGGGATCGTCTGTTCACGAATGAGTCCACAGCTTTACTAATAACTTCCCCTAAGGCCGGGGAACAAAAGGCTTTGCACCCACAGGAACTTGAGCATGTCTTCTGTGGGGGCGTGATTCAATCCCTAACACCCCCTTCCACCACTGGAGAAACTCAGACTCAGGGGTGAGTCTTGCCCCAGGTCCGACGGCAGGTAGAGGACGGAGCCTCCTGAGTCACAGCCCAAGGTGACGCCACCGCACACCCCTGGCCCTTCCGGCCAAGCCTGCTGCAGAGATCGGCTCCAATAACGGGGACGAAGCACCTTGGAATGCAAAAAGCGCCAGGTATTGCTGTGATTATAAAAACGCAACCGGAAGAACACAACCGATCACGGCTTTATGGGGCTGAGCGGCCCCTCTGGAATGCCTTCTTATCCTGCCATCTCAAAGTGCTGGGCTGGTCCAGAATTAATTGGGCCCTGAAGTGGGGACTGTGGAATAGTCCCCCGAAGCCCTTGGAAGAACAAGCCTGGCCCCCGGCAGGAAGCGGCAAGCACTGCCCATGCCCCGGCTGCTCCAGGGTCTGGAGACCCCAGCCTTCTCCCCACAGCCTCAGCCCCCCTCCCTGAGGCTGCAGCACGCAGGGGAGCCAGCTGGTGGGAGAATGGGGCGCCAGGGGGCTTTGCCCTCCCCAGCCAAAGGAGGGATAAAAGTCAGAGCAGGACCAGGAGCAGACTCCCAGCTGGGAGGGAGGGGGGCACAGTTTGGGTGGTTTCGAGTTCTCTGGGTGAGCTCCTGAAGGTCCTGAGCCACCCCTGGCTGAGTCACTGCGGCCTGCAGGGATGAAGGGGCTGGATGGCTGGACAGGAGGGAAGGGGCGGGGAGGTGAAGGAGGAAGGCGAGAGCCACAGGCCCTGCTGCCCGGTCAAGGCCTAGCAGCCTGCTTACCTGCTCAAGGCTTACTGTTTGGTGGATGAATACGTAATTGATTGATAGCTGGCTTGCCGGATGGAGACGTGGAGGGCAAAATGCATCAGTGAGTGTGTAGATGGCCTAAGGGAGGAGAGATGAGTGGATGGATGAATGGATGGATAGAGGACTGCATGGAGAGATGGATGAGTAGATGGATGGATGGACGGATGGGTGGGTGGATGGATGGATGGACGGATGGGTGGATGGATGGATGGATGGACGGATGGGTGGATGGGTGGATGGATGGATGGATGGGTGGATGGGTGGATGGATGAATGAATGGATGAGTGGATGGACAAGTGGATGGGTGGATGGATGAATGAGTGATTGGATGGATGAATGGATGGATGGATGGATGGATGGATGGGTGGATGGGTGGGTGGATGAGTGGATGGATGGACGAGTGGATGGATGGATGGGTGGGTGGATGGAAGGATAGATGTTGAATGGGGGTATGGATGACGGATAGATGGTGGATGGATGGATGAGTGGGTGGATGGTTGGATGGATAGAGGACTGCATGGAGAGATGGATGAGTAGATGGATGGATGGACGGATGGGTGGATGGGTGGATGGATGGGTGGGTGGATGGATGGACGGATGGGTGGGTGGCTGGCTGGCTGGCTGGATGGTTAGACCGGTGAGTTGGTGGACAGTGGATTACTGTCTAGTTCCCTCTCAATCACCCAGGCAGGAAACACGGGCAACGAGTCTTGATTCTAACCTCAGCTGGGCTGGCAGAATATCACGGACAGATTCTGGCACCCACGGCATGATGTCCATGTCCTCCCCCAGCTGGCCAGGAGACGTGGATTCTTTCCTTGGTTCATGTCCATCAGCTGCCAGTCATCGTGGCCAGTCATCTTTGGTTTCCTTCTGCAACATGAAAACTTCCTGGATGAGCTGGACTTCTCGGGAAGGCATCTGGAGTGGGAGGATCCCAGGCTCTCTGGGGAGGAGGGGCAGTGACCCGGCCCCTCTCCTCACTGCTCACAGGCCTCCCTTGCTCAGATCCTGGGTCCATCCAGGCACCTGCCCTGCACCCTCTTCCCCACCTTTCTCTAAGCATCTGGACACAAAGCTAGCCTGAGAGCTGGGCACAGGGGAGCTGACCCCTGCCCCGAGGTGGGTGGGGTGTGGGGTGCTGTGGCCGCAGCCGGCCTCTCACCAGGCTCCTGGAGGCCCCGCTGAGTCACCCTGAGTCACCACTGTCACTTCCTACCACACATTCCTGCGTTCATACCATGTGTCACCCCGTCGGGGCACCTCCCTGGGGTGTCCTCGGACAGCTTCCAAGGGTGTGGGGGCACTCGGCCTGCCCTGGCCAGGGAGAGCGGCCTGGGTGTGGCCCAGAAGCTCACTGACCATCCCTGTGCCAGGTGCCCCGTGGACAGGGGCAGGGCAGGTCCCTGCCTCCATGGGACCCCAGAGCCTTGAGACATGGGCACCTGGGAGCACTGGCCACCAACCCTTTGGAGCTGGCCCCCCATTTCTCAGCTGCCACCCCAGCCTGGGCTCTGCCCCCGAAGGGCCACATGGCCCCGTCCCAGGGACCAGGCCAGCTCCAGGATCAGGCAGCCTTGGGTTTGCTTCTTGTCCTGCAGCTTCCTCGCCAGGGGTGTGGGGCAGGCCAGGGCCCCACCCAGCATCCACGTCCTCCTCTCCACAGGATGCGATGAAGTCCCCGGCTTCCTGGGGGGTTGTGAGCATGTGGATGTCCCTTTGGGCCCTGGAGGCGATCCCCAGTCCCCTGTCCTTGGGGCACCCCACTAGTAGGCACCTAAGTCTGGGTGCTCAGCTCTGGCCCCAGGAGGCGAGCATCTCTCAAAGGTGCAGGGGGCACCTGCCGGGCCAGGGCAGTGGCTGGGGGCTGGCACCCCTGGCACAGGAGCTGGGGGCCCCTGAGCCCGGGAGGAGCAAGCCGGCAGAGAGGGGTGAGAGTATCTGCAGGGGGTGCCGCTGGGTCCTGCAAGGCATCCTCAGGTGGGTGGGCCCATTGTACCAGCTCACGGGGACAGCCCCAGCACCCGTCTTGTCCCAGCGTTAACGGCTAACAGAGCCCCCAAATCTCCCCAGGTGGCAGGTGTGGAGGTTCAGTTCACTGGCCACGCCACTCCCAGTGCCATGCGAATCAGGGAGCAGAGAGGGGCCTGGTCTGACTTTGCATTTAAAGGATCACTGTGGCTGCCGGGATAAGAATAAGCAGGATGGAAGGGTCAGGGTTCGATTCTCTGTCTGTAAACTGAAGAGACATTTCCTGAGACTTTTTGGTGCTGAGGTCAGAGGTGGGACAGACAAGGGCCTGTCCGGAAGGTGCCTGACTGAAGATGAGGCACACACACCGGGCACCGTAAGAGGAGCTGCAGACAAAGGGCTCCCGGACCGATGAGGACGGAGTGGCCAACTTGTGGAGCAATCCAGGGAGGCTTCCTGGAGGAGGGGGCAGGTGAGGTGCATTTTAGAGGCTGAGCAGCAGGTTCCCAGGAAGAGAGGAAGGAAGAAAGATATCCCAGGTGGAATGACCAACTGGGCCAAGGTCAAACACATGAGCACTTCACTCATTCATTCACTCATTCACTCCCTCACTAACTCACTCCCCATGCATTTCTCGTATGCACTCCACTCGCCCAGCTCTGTGCAGATTTGGCCCAAGGAGGGGGTGGCCACTGGCAGAAGGCCACTCTGGTTTGGTAGCTTTGGAAACGTCCCTCCCTCCACCGAACCTGTACCCAACAAGGCTACATTTGTCTTGTATTTGAAATTCTACTAATTTTTTTGTGTCTTTGCATTAATAATTTCTCTTTAAACATCAGAGGGAACTGTAGAGCTCTTTTACTCTTAACAGCTTTGTACGGGAGGTGGCTGATAATGATCCCCTAGCTCCAATGACAGGCTGTGCTCCGTCTAGATTCCCAAGATTCCCAAAGGAAATTCAGCTAATTATAGTTCGATAGAAATTACAGCCCCAGAGGTTCCTGACTGACCTGCTGGGGTGGCTGAATCCGTGTGTTCTTCAATAAGATTTCATTAATCTCTCGGTGGAATCTTGCAAGGTACCTCACTGCAGCAGACAGTCTTTTGTGTCCTTTTCCCGTGGAGAACCTGCCCGTGGTGGGCCCAGAGGATATGGTTAGGCTCACTGTGGGGGTGCAGGGGGAGAACGGAGGCCTGGCAGTCAGGAATCTGGGGTTCAGCAGGCCCCTGGCTTCTCTGGGCCTTGGGAGGGAGGCAGTGACGGACAGCGGCCAAGGACACAGGTTCCAGCTGCCCCTTTCCCGCTGGGTCCTTGGGAAATGTCTTAGTGTCCTGGGGCTGCTGCAACAAAATACGACAAACTGGGGAGCTTAGAAACAACATTTATTGACTCACAGCTCTGGACACCAGAAGTGGAAAATCAAGACATCAGAAGGGCCACGCTCCCTAGGAATCAGTTCCCGGCCACCCCTGGCTTGTGGCAGTGGCCGGCGATCCCCAGGGCTGGTAATCCAGGATTGGGCTCTGCCTCTACTGTCACATGGCCATCTTCTCCCTCTGTCTGCATCTGTGTCTGTCTGTCCTCTCCCCGTCTTATGAGGACCTCAGCCCTATTGGATAAAAGACCCACCCTACTCCAGTATGACTTCCTTTTAACTTAACTAGTTCCATTTGCCACGGTGCTATTTCCAAATAAGGTCACATTTGCAGGTACCGGCAGTTAGACTTCAGCAGCACTTCAGTCCCTTGCAGGCAACCTCCTGGAACCTCAGTCTCTTCATCTGTAACGTGGGATAATGAGGATAATATCTCCACCACAGGGTTGTCTTAAGAATTCAACGAGCTGGTTTATGAAAAGCACCACATGGGGCTCAATGACAGCGACTCTCTTATTATTAAAGTGGCTGAATCTAAAGGGCACGGTGACAACTTGTACAATTCCAGGTGGAGGAGAGATCTGCAATCGTCTGAACTGTTTTGTTTTACAGCTGGGGAAACTGAGGCTCTGGACTGAGAGTGGGGGAAGGGATGGAGGGGAGGGCCAGTTTTGTGACTGGGGTCACTGGATGCAAGAAAGGCAGGGAAGAGGTGGAGTTTAGTTTGGGGTGCGCTGAAGCTGTGCTGCTGGTGGGAAACCCAAGGGAGAGAGCAAAGCCCTGGGCTGCTGGGTTAGCCACTCTGCAACTGGGGCGAGGTCTTGTCAGGAGAAAAAGATCTGGGGGTCCTAGTGCACAGATTGAAGCATAGAAGGGACAAAATGCCTCCAAAAAGGGGTGTCTGGAGGACAGAGGACACATGATCCGGCTCCAGGCCCATATGGCCACTGTCAGGCGCCCCTGCCCACGGCACCTGTTGTTCCCAGGCACAAAGAATCACTGGTACCAGCTCGCTCAGGCCCGTCCTGACGCACGAGGCTCATTGGGCCCGGAATGTTCAGAAGGCCCCTGCCTGCTGCCGCCGATTTCACAGTGCTAGTGACCAAAGCAGTTTCACTACTATTTTTCAACAGGAAAAAAATGTATAGATTTTGGGCTCTTGCCAGTGATTCCAAAAGCAAACAGCTGAAAGGATTTGTTTTTTCAAGGGAACATTCCTCTTTGAGCTTTGTGCATACCGCATCCTTCTGGAAAACCACAGGGAGGGCTGGAAAGAGTCTTGGGCTGGGGTGGGGTTGGTGGAGACCCAACACTTGTCCCAGCTCTGCCTGGGGTCCCCTGGCTGATACTGTGACGACGTGACCTGTGACTGCCGAGCCTCTCCAAGCCCCACCTGATACGGCCATTGGGTGCTCAATTCCACACATCCCAATCCAAGCTGGCACTCAACCCACTGACCCCCAACCCAGTCCTCCAGTGCAACCACTCATGGCTGGTCCCACCCTTGGGGAGGAAATGAAGGGCAGCTGTGACCATGGCACTAGCATTTATTGAGTGCCTGCTGCATGCCGGGCCCTGTGCCACGCTCGTGGGGCATCAACTCACCAGTCGTCTCAGTGACCCCAGCTTGCAGAGGTGGAAGCAGAGGCTCAGAGGGGCTCGGTGACTTGTGTGAGGTCACACAGCACTGAAGCCAGGCTGCCTGGCCTTGACTAGGAGGAGAGCCAGGCTCGAGCTAGTGAGGGGTCATTGCCACTGGACGGGATGGGGTGCAGGGGCTCCCCTCCCTTAGATGCATCGCCAGCACCCTCCAGAGCCTCTCTCCCAACCCCCCAGATGCCCCACCCCATTGCCCTTGGGACTGAGGCCCTCTTGTCCCACAACCTGGGGGAAGGCGTGACGCTGATCTGCCCTTATCCAGCCTCTCTGCTGAGAGCTTCGCAGGTGTATTCTCTATCACTTCTGCAACAACCCTGAGTTGACTGGGCCCCATTGCAGCAGGAGGTAAAGGGGCCCCGGAACCAAGCGGCCTTCCTAAGTCAACCTCCATCCAGACTGGAGCCCACGTCTGTCTGATCCCAAAGCCTGAGCTCCTCACCCCTCGGCCTCACTGCCTCCCCAAGTCCTGCTGCACCTGCAGGGCGCATGAGGGGGGGCACAAGAAGCTGCCCCTCCAGTGCGAGCCAAAGGGAAAATTGCCAGCATGTTTGCAGAGGCTTCTTCTGTGCCTCTCCCCATTTCACGCCCTCGACGTGGATTAAGTCATACAAGCCCCTGGTGGTCCACTGACCATGGACGATGGGAATGCGGCCACGATACCCCTTTGCAGACACGGAAAGGACCTGAGCTACTTCCCCGAGCTGGGGGATTTCCACCTTCATGTGCCGTGTCTTCCAGGAAGCCGAGAGGAAAGCGCCTCATCTGTATTGAGCACCTATTATGTGCCAGCTGACCTTGTAGCATTCCTTTGCAAGGTGACTGTGCTTAACCACAGCTTACAGATGAGGCAGTTGAGGCCGGAAGAAGCAAAGTTCACTTGCTCCAGGTCACCTCGCGGGTGGGTTGCGGGGGAGAGATTCACCCCGGCCTGGGACCCCAGTGTCCCTGGTAGAAAGGCCCAGAGCAGCCAGGACCCCTCGAGGCCTGGCACCCCCAGGGCTCTGGCTCCGACGTCGACAGCCTCCTTCCTTCTCCCTCATTCCCGCCTAGGAAGAATTAAGCGGCAAACGTTTTCAAAGTCAACTGTCAAAAGAAAATGGTTGGAGGAAGGAACTCTGCAATTAGGAGCTTCAGAGTAATTTCCATCATGTGATTGGAGCGCAACCGTAAACACTCGGGCTGGGGAGGACACAGCTCTTCCCCGACTGGGTTTCCTGCCAGCTCTGGGGGCCCCAGAAGTGGGGGGGTCCCCACAGAGGCACCAGCAGGGAGGGCGGTGGGCGGCCAGCTTTGGACCCGGTAGGCCCTCGGGCTGTGGGGATTTCCCATTCCCAGGAGAAGCTTTGTCCAGCAGGATGCACCGGCACCGTAGAAAGGAAATAGTAACATTATAATTATAATTCTGTTTATTTAATTAAGTTATTAAACAGGCCCTGCCTAGGGGGTGGGGTGGGGAAGGTAAAAACAGCCCTTGTTTCATTCTAATTGTTTCTCCCAGGATGTAATGAGAGTCTTCTAGAAGGAATCAAAGCCAGAAAGCATTACAGGCTCTTCCAGGTCTGGGGTCTGGGGTGTGGCGGGCAGGGCTGGGTGAGCGGGAAGGGGCCCAGGCTGCAGCTTCCACGAGGACTGGTCCCCAGCGCTGTCAGCATGGTTAGCACATAGTGGCTGCTCAAGAAACGTCTGTGAAGTATTTGTGGGGTGCAGTGAGCAAGTGAAGGGGCTGGGGAGGGACTTTCTCAGCCACCCTCAAAGACCTAGGTAAATGATTTTTCCAGAAGAGACTCAGAAGCTCCTTCCTGGGCCTGGACCTCACCAGGACACATGGCTACGGCCGACCTGGAGGGTGACCCTGACGTCCACCCAGACCTTATTTATTTTGACCTTCACCTCTTCCACCAGTCCGTGACCTAGCCACTGCCGGCTGCCGGCCACGGAGATTCATTTCATCCCAGGTCAGGGCCAACAAATGCCTCCAGGCCCTGGGCCCGAGGGTGGCTCCTGACCCCAGCACGTCCTCAGGGGCAAGTTTCCAAAGGGACTGGGGCACCAGGGTCTCAGAGGGTTAGGGGGACTAAAGCTCCCACACCGGCCTCTGCCCTGAGAACCAAGGCCTGGCGTGGTGGAGCCTCTGCCGGGGGTGCGGGGTGGGTGCCGGCCCTGAGCAGGCCCCAGATCCGGCTCTGCGTCCCCTGAGCAGACAGCTACCCGCAGCCTCCACGCAGAGCCTCCCGTCCGACGGGAAGTGGCTCGTTCCAGCTGGCACGGCCTTATCAAACAGTTCAAGCTTTGTAAGTGTGGACAGCTGCGGTGACAGGAGCTGGCTCCGGGGCTGGGGCTGGGAGGTGGGGAGGGGGCTGGACTTGGGAAGCCGAGGAGGGGGAGGCCAGGAGTGCCCAGGGCAAGAAGGTGGGGGATCATGGAGCTGACTGAGCCCCTGAAGTGGCATGCTGGGGTGAGAGGCCTAACTGGGGAATGACAGGCAATGAAAGAGAAATGTGCAGGGGGAAGACAGGAGCCTGGGCCCCCTAACTTGCCCCTTTCCCAGCAAAAAATGTCCTTAAGTGGCCCATGGCCAAGAAAACCATGAAACTGGGAAATAGTAAGCCAAGTGTTGGGGTCCCAGTGACTCCCCCAAACCTCAGTTTTTCACCTTCAAAGTATGGATAGGATAGTGCCCGCCATGGTGAATGGTTGTGGGCGTTTGAGAAGAAAGGCATGTAAGGCACTTGGCCCTGTGCCTGATGAAGGAGATGCTCAATAGCTGATGGTACTTCTGCGGTTCTCACCACCATCATCATCACTCTCTCTGCCTGGGGTGGGAGGGGGGTAGTTTAGGGAAGCCTCCCCAAATGTGGGGCAATTGAGGCTGGGTATTGAAGGATGAGTAGGAGTTCATTGGGTACCAATCCTGAACTTCCTTTCCCGGCAGCCCATACTCACCTTTCGCTCATTTCTGCCTCTGCACCATGCTTCCCACCCCTGCTTCTCCTCCCCAGAGCCCCCTTCCTTTGAGACCAACCCCTAGCCCCTACCTCCTTCAGGAAGACGCCTTGCCCACTCCAAGTACCATCTTGCTTCTTCCTTTTACCTTGCAGCACAGAGACCACACCCTACCCCAGGCCCTCAGTCCTCTGCCCTGAGCTTTGTAATTTCTCAAGTGACTCTTGAGGGTGGGGCAGAGGCTTCTCCCACTCCTGCTGTGGTCAGAGAGGTGCAGATCTATCCATCTATGGGAGCAGCCTCTTGGGCTTTGTCAGCTCTGCCTACAGGGTGGTACAGTTCCTGCCTGGGTCATTTTCCAATACGGGGAGCAGAAGGAACTGGAGAAGGAGTAAGATGGGGTTTTCTCCAGGGCAGACTCTGTGTCCTGGTCATGACTGGGTCCTCAGCATCCAGCACAGAGTGTGCTCAGGGGATGCACAGGTGGGAGGGTGGATGGGTGGGTAGGCTACTGGTTAGATAAATGAATGAATGGATAAATGGATGGATGGATGGATGGTGTATGACTAGATCGATGAATAGATGGATGGTATGTAACTGGATGAGTAGGTGGATAAGTAGGTAGGTAGGTGGATGAGTGGATAGACGAGGGGTGGTATGGATTGTGTATGACGGGAAGGATTGTTGGATGGATGGATGGGTGCCTGGGTAGGTGGGTGGGTAGATGGATAAGCAGAAAGTTAATAGAAATAGAATTTGTGTAGATCAACCCCAATAAACTAATCTGATCAGTTTCTGAATGTCCTTTGTGTCAGAAATTGTACTGAGCACCTGGGATGCCTTGGGGAATAAGGTAGAAACACTCCCTGACCTTGAAAAGCCTTGGGAGCTTGAAATCTAGTTTAGAAGATAGACAGTCTGCAAATAAACTCCCAACAAAATATGTTTAGAGAGATGCGTGCTTGAAGGTGCGTGAGCGTGGCTGGTCTGAGGGGTGCTTTATTACAGGGGTCAGGGGAAATCTTGATGAGGAGGTGACATTTGAACTGAGTCATAAATGACAAGGACCCAGTTGTGTGGAGATATGAAGACAAAAACAGTAAGTGCAAGGGTCCTGAAGCAAGGAAAACTGGGCTTGTTCAAGGAATTTGAAAAGTCCAGGGTGTTTGGAGTAGAATAAGGGAAGAGGCTTGTGGCCTGAGATGAGGGAGGAGGCGGGTCAGGAAGGTACTTGCAGGCCACTCCAAGGGCTTTGGGTTTTTTCTGAGGAGGATGGGAAGACCAGGAAGGGTGAGTTATGTTAAGCAAGCAAATGACTGATCTGAGTTGTTCCGAAGTGCTCAGTGTGGGGCTGTATGGGGTGGGAGAAGAGCGGAAGCAATGGAGGTAGTGAGGAGGGTATTGCAATAGAGACACCAGATTTGTTGGTGCTGATGGAGCTGGTGAGATGGGGCAGGTTCAGGGTGTGTTTTGAAGGAAGAGTCAACAAGACTGATTCATGGATTGACTGTAAGAAAAGGGAAAAAGAATGACTCCCAGGTGTTTGACCTGAGCAACTGGGAAGATGATGGAGCCATTTCCAGAGACAAGACAACTCTGGAAGAAATAACTCTGAAAACCAGATGGGAACACACCCAATCTCAGAGGCAGTGTAGGCTTAAGGTTAAACACACAGGCTGTGGAGCCAGAGACCTGGGTCTGAACCCTAGTCCAACCACGTTCTATCTTATCCTTGTGTTAGTCGCCTAACCTCTCCACGCCTCTGTGTCCATACCCAGGAAATGGAGCTTTCTACCTTATGGGCGTGTTATGATGATTTATGTAGCATGCTTATGACTGCACGTTTCACAAGAGACAGAGGGGCGGGACAGCTTGTCTACCTGCCAGCCAGCCAAGGGGCCCCATTCATGGCAGTTTTCCCAAAGGGGTTGGCGGAGAGCAATTCCAAGGCCTGTCTGCTCCATGCGGAGCTTTTAATTAGTAGTCGGGGATTGTGAGGTGCAGTGCTGGCCACAAGGCTTAGCAGAGGCTCTGCTTGAGGTGCAGAGACCTCTGAGAGACGGGATTGGGCAGGTGCTGTTTGCAGTCATCTACCCACTGTAGAGCTCAGGTTTTTGCCCACCTTGTGGGAGTGAAGGCATTCACTGCTCATACCACTCGCCACAGTGTTGCATCATAAGCTCATCCATTCCTATCTCTATGCTGATGACTAGCAAATATCTGTCCTAGCCCAATCTCCCTCTTGAGTTTCTGACCCGTATCTCTAACTGTGCATGTTACACTCCTCTACTTGGATGTCCCACGGGCATCACAGCATGTTGCAAACTGAGTCATTAGTCTATCCAATGAATTCTTCATTTTAGGCATTGTTCTTCTCAGTACTAGAATTTGCATTTCATTCTTTTACATGGTTTCCATGTCTCTGCTTAGAGTCCTTATCTGTTCACTTATTAAAATCATATTTTCCTTTATATTCTTCAAGCATATATTTCTCTAATTCTTTGAAAAAACATATAATAGCTGTCTTAAAGTTTCATTTGCTAAGTCCAATGTCTGGTTCCAGTTTCTATCAACTATTATTTTTATCCTTGATGTTTTCCTACTTCTTTGTGTATTTGGTAATTGTTCATTATGTCCTGGCCATTGTGGATGATGTTGCAGAAACTCTGCAGTCTGATATCTCCCTCTGAAAAGGGTTGATGTTTGCTGTAGGAAGCATGGAGTCTTGATTTTTATTATTTGTTATGGCAGATCTGTGGAAAGCCAAAGATGTTTCCCAAACTTCTCTAACTCAGTGAGAATCAAACTTCAAACTGAAAGTATTGTTGAGATTTCATTTTAGGCCTTGTTAAAAAAGGTCTATAGAAGGTCTTAATTTAAAGTATGGCCTTTATTCCTGAAGTGAGGCTTTCCTGGTGTTATAGCCTGGCTATTTGACAAGGCTCTACATTCTGACTGGACTAGAACTCCAATGTCCCCCAGCCTGGCTGGACATCTAGTGCCTCCATTCCACTCCCCGGTAGGTGCTTTCTAGATCTGTTAAGCCCTCAGACAAAGACTCACCAGGGACCCTCACAAGAACTCTTGTCCTTCCCCCCCTCAGTGGGACCACGGTGTTCTACTTGGGTTCCAGTTTACTGCACCATGATCAGGGAGCTGTCCCCAGGCACAGAACCAGGGAGATCATGGGGCTTGCCTTGTGTTTTTCTTCTCTTGGTGACCGCAGTCTTGGTTTGCCATGCATTCTGTCCAGTTTTGTGATTGTTGATGGCAGAGGGGCAAATCCAGTTCCAATTACTGTGCTTTCATCATAAACAGAAAACTTACTCTCCCACCTCAAAGCTATGCCTCTCCCACATTCCATCTGGAGACAAGTACCATTTCTTCAAAATAGAATCCGAGGAGTCATTGCTGGTGCCATCTGCTCACTCCCTCCTCGTTGGCAATTCACAAGCAAAACCTGTTCCTTTGACGTTCATCAGAGTTCTTGGACATGTTGAATTTTCCTTGTCTATGGTCATTGCCCTAGTCCAGGCCATCGTCAGTTCTCGTGGGGGCCACTCCAACAGCCTCTTCACTGGCCTTCTGCCCTCCAATCTTGCTCTGTTCCAATCCGTTCCCCACCCAACAGCCAGAGAGTCTCTTTAAAACCTATAAATCTGCCCTTGGCACTACCTATCTTAAAACTGCAGTTAAAGGAGAAGCTAAGCCTACCTTGAGTATGCCTAAGAGTCACCCCCAGAGAACCTCTTTTGTTGCTCAGATGTGGCCTCTCTAAGCCTACTCTGCAGGAGAACTCACTGCCTTCCCCCCTCTGTGGGTGGGACCTGATTCCCAGGGGGTGCAGTGCAGGACATGACTCCTGGAGATGAGCCTGGCCCTGGCATCATGTGATTGAGAACACCTTCTTGACCAAAAGGGGGAAGAGAAAAGGAAATGAAATAAAGTACCCAGTGGCTGAGAGATCTCAAGTAGAGTCAAGAGGTCAGTCTGGGGGTTATTCTTACGCATTTGAGAGTATTAGAATAGCTAGAAGAAAATACCTGAATCTGTTGAATCCAGTAGACCTGATTATTGATGATAATTGTATAACTATAACTATACAGCTTTCATCGTGTGACCGTGTGATAGTGAAAACCTGGTGACTGGCACTCCCTTTATCCAGTGTATGGTCAAATGAGTGCTAAAATAATGACAAAAAATACATAAATAATAGGGAGGGGACTAGGGGTATGAGATGGTTTTAGTGTTCTTTTTATTTCTTTTTATTTTTTGAATTTTTTATATTTTGTATATTTTTTCTTTATTTTGGAGTAATGAAAATGCTTGAAAATTGATTGTGGCAATGAATGCACAACTATATGATGATACTGTGAGCCACTGACTGTATACTTTGGATGCATGGATTATGCAGTGTGTGAGTATATCTCAATAAAATTGCATTTATTAAAAAAAAAGTATAGTTTTCACAGGTGGTCTTTGCAAAGGAGTTATAACCATTTCCAGAAAAGAGACCTTAAATACTACTGTGTTATTACTGAAGAAGCTGTTTGGTTACATACTTATATTTCTCAAAGTGAAATTAATGAAAGTGTGATATACATATTTTAAGAATTTTAATGTACAATGTCATAATACCTTCAATAATGCTTGTCTAACCTCGTATTACCGCTAATGAAGGCGTATTCCCTATATACTCACCTACAAGGTGCACTATTATTTTAAAAAACACCTAAAACATTTGGAAATGAAAAATAGAATCTGTTGTTGTTTTAATTTGCTTATAGTTGATTACTAGATTAATCTTCAATGTAAAAAAACAAAACCACTGTGGTGTTGTCTGGGGTTCTTGAGCCCCTGCTTTTGACTCTGTCCATTCCCTTTACTGCCACTTCCCCACATCGTGCCACATGCATCTATTTGCAGCTGCCAGAGGGCAGCAGGGCACCTGTGCTGAGCCCTGCAACAGGGGCTGGAAGGCTGTCCCCTGGACATTTGTCCAGCAGCCCCTCAGATCCCAGCTCACCGTCACCTCCGCTGGGTGGCCTTCCTTGATCTTCCAAGCCTGTGTTAGGTGCTTTCCCTCTGTGCAAACACCGTGTTGCTGCTTCTCCCCTGGTGGCAGGAGGGCTGGCAGGTGTGCTGCGTCTCTGCAGAGCCTGACCCCCTGGACGTGGCCGCTACTGTTTGATGAGGGGGTCAATGCCAGAGGCTGCAGGGGGGCCAGGAGAGTGGAGGTGTTTGTGTGCCATGATGCTGGAGGTGGAGGCTGGGCATTTCCCAACAGGTGTGCCAGCCCCAGAGAGCTAAGGGAGGCCACCAGAGCTGGTCACTGCTGGCCATGACTCCGGGGCCTGGTTCCTGCTGCCCCCCACCCAAGAAAGACCGTGGGAGCTCCCTGTGGAGCCCCCAAGTGCTGCTGCAGGATGAGGAGCTGTGGGTCCACAGGGCTGTGTGCTCTTTTGTCCTGCAACTGCAGCCAGGGTCCCCTGCCAGGCTCCCCTACAGCCCCCAGGGGGCCTCACACCTGCTGCGAGACCCAAGCTGGGATGGACGCCCTGCTGCCCCTGCCTGCTTCGCAGAGGGCCATTTTCCTTTGGTCACCCACCTCCCCATCTCTGTGCCACCTCATTTTTGTTGGGAAACTCCAATGGATGCCTCTGCTCCTGTCGTTTCATATGGCATTTCAGCCACATTCTGGGATTCTCCAAACCAAGGACGCTTTCTCCCGATCATGACAATGTGCACCCACCCCACCATGGGAAATCATTTCCCTGTTGGAAGATGCCACAGTAAGGATTCCCTTCTTTCCTGGGCAGGACGGGTGTTGGGGTGACGCCAGGGACTGTGCGTCTCTGGCCTGTCCCTGTTCTGCCTCCCAAAAAGTCCTTTCAGATAATGTCCATCTGGTCTCTCTCTCCAACTGGGAAAGCTTGGTCTGCAAAAGCAGTGATGGGGGCATTTTGGGGAAAGGTGAGAGCAAAATAGAAGTGGTAGGGAAAAGAGAGATCCAGGGTGAGTGAGCAAGCTGCTGGGTGAGCAGAGTGAGCGAGCAAGCTCCTGTCCCGACCGTCCCCAGGTCACAAGGCAGGATAAAGGAGCCCAGACAGCCTTGTGGCCCTGCCTGAGCAGAGTCCCGAGTCCCCTGGGTCTGCGGGACCAGGCTGTGCCAGACATCTTCCTTTACCCCTCCAGGCCCGCTCTCCACCCTGCCCTCTGCCCCAGGAACCACACCCCTTCCTGCTGGGTTTCACCCTGGGTAAGCCTTGGCTGTGGTAAGAGGGTGAGAGGGGAGTGAGTCAGGGCATTTATGTCCCAGCACCTTCCCTTTGGAGTCACCTTGAGCAGCCCGTGTCCCTGGATTGAAGGTCACACTTCTCCCAAGGCAGCCCTCTCTGATGACTCTCCTTCCAGGTTCTGACAGCAGCCCCTTCCCCTCATCCCTTCAGCTTAAGGGGGCAAGACCCCCGGTGTGCTACGTCCTGCACCCTGTGCTGCCTACCTGTGGTCAAGGTTCCCTCTGTTAAACCCTCCTAAAGCCTCCCCATGTGCGTCACCCCTTCTCTGCTGGAACCCCGCCAGACACCCACCACCCATCCTCCAGCAGCCCAATTAGGTGCTCCATAGCCAGGGAGGCCTCCCTGCTTCCCGGAGTGTGCGGGCTTTGACGGGGTGCCTCCTGGCACCACACAGGACCCCAGCATTCTTCCGGAAAGCCACCAACAGCCATTCCAGAGCCGGGTTCCCAGGTGCCCATGGGCCAGCCTGCGGACAGCATGGGGCGGTCACAACTGTGGGCTCTGGATTCATGCAAATTTGGGTTCGAGTTCTGCATCTACCTGGTTCTCACATACTTGGGATACATCTCCTCACTTTATGAACCTCAGTTCCATCCCATACTCCATAAAGGATTAAAGAAGATCAAAAATGAGAATTCCCAGGAACCAACTCCAGCTTATATTGGGAGCCTCAAGAAATACTCATGAGGACAGCATGTTCCCAGATCCTCTGGTGTGTTTGGGTGGATTTCTGCTGAGTCAAAGTTAGCAGGTCCCCAAAGTAGAAACCTCGTCAGATCCCAAGGAATGTCAGCTTCTGTGACTCACATGTGTTTCTCCCAACAACATGATCAGAGGAATTTGGGATCAGCTCAGCTGTCTCTGAGAGGCATTTCGATGCTGTGAGCTGGTTGCTGGGTTCTGGCCACAAAAGAGCTGGGCCCAGGCCTGGTCTCTGAGGAAGGAAAATCTACTTGGAAAATCTGATTTAATCAACTTCTCCTTTTTGGTTTAGGCTCACAGTTCCTTGGCTAGGAACTTCTACAGCAAAGAATCATGGCCCCATGATGAATCTTCCAGAAGATGGTGGTGGTGATGGAGGGCAGTGATGAGAATGATGTTATTGCTGTGTTCATGGTGATGGTGATGATGGTGGTGGTGGGTGTGGTGGTGGAGATGGTGGTGGTGGAGATGGTGGTGGTGGAGATGGTGATGGTGGTGATGGTGATGGTGGTGGTGGTGGTGGTGATG
>PVKY010002590.1:0-24918 GCA_004027775.1 Bradypus variegatus | reverse complement strand
AGAGCTTCTCTCTGGCACCACGAGGCTTTGCAGCTCAGGCTATGGGGGAGGGGTCTCCCGGCTTGGATCTGCAGGTTTCACTTACAGATTTTATGCTGTGTTCTCAGGCATTCCTCGCAATTCAGGTTGGTGTGTGATGAATGGACAGTCTCGTTTGTCCCCCTGCAGTTATTCTGGATTATTTACTAGTTGTTTCTGGTTTTTTTTTTCCGTTGTTCCAGGGGGGCTACTTAGCTTCCACTCCTCTCTATGCCGTCATCTTCCCGCTCCCAGGACCATTTTTTTTTTTTAAAGTCTTTGTCTGGTATGTCCCAGGTCTGGTCTTCCATGGATGGTTTTTAATATTTTAATGTTGTCCTTTGCCTTGTCCATCGCTTCCTGTTTCTTTGTATGTTTTGTAGTCTTCTGTTGAAATTTGGACATATTTTTATTTTGATGTATTATCACTGGAATTTGGATACTGAGGCATCTGTTCTTTGAGTTTAAAGCAAGCTGATGTTATGACAGCTTTTCTTGAATGCCGGGAGCCAACAGAAGATAAAGGAGAAAAAGAAATCCCAATCTTTTGGGATTGCTCTCCCTAGAAACTTATCCCTACAATGAGTTTGGCCTCCCTAATCCTTTCTGCTCTTGTGTCTTGTCCTGGGCCTGCCTGTGTGGCCCTGGGAGTGAGTTCTCTGTGCACACAAATACAGATGGCCCCTCTTCCCTAGGAAAGTTTCCTCAGTGTCCCTGGCACTATTCTGTAAGTCTTACTGCCAGGAATTCCTTGCTCTGGGCAGCCACTCTCGTCTGCTCTCTCCACAGCTGTGAGCTCTTTCTGCAGGTGGGGCACGTACTGAGACGGCGAGTATGTGACAAGTGTCCTGGTCCAGTGCCTTAGGCCTCCTCAGAGTGATTGTGGATCCCGCTGTGGGTTACTTTGTGGCCCTCACGGATCCTCAGATCCTCACTGTACAACCTGGACCTGGTGCAGTGGCGCGGTGGGTGCCGGTTCGACCCAGTGGCATTCGGAGCTCTGCTCTTCTCAGGACACATGTGTGCCCAGCTGCTCCTTCCCCTTTCCCCGTTGAGAACACCAATGGCAGCGGTGCAGCTGATCGGGACTGTGTGTGACATTTCAGGAGCTGGTGACCTTCCGGGACGTGGCTGTGGACTTCACCCGGGAGGAGTGGGGGCAGCTGGGCCCAGCCCAGAGGACCCTGTACCGCGATGTGATGCTGGAGACCTTCGGGCACCTGCTCTCTGTGGGTAAGGCGGCTTCCCACGCTGACCCTTCTGTCATGAGTCGGGGCCTCTGCAGGGAGGACTTGACTGTGAGCTGGGTTTTGGGGACCTCAGGTTCTCCTTCCCTGTGGGGGATTTCTGCGCTTTCCTGTCCCAGTGCAGAGCCTTCACCTTGTTGTGAGGCATCACCACGCCTGGCAGGAGGCTGGGACTGGTTCCTTCTCTCCAGAACAGACCCCCAAGCCTGTGTCTTTCCCTCTTCACAGGGCCAGAGCTTCCCAAACCTGATGTCATCTCCCAGCTGGAGCAAGGGGCTGAGCTGTGGGCAACAGAGAGAGGAACTGCCCATGGCCACTGTCCAGGTGGGAATACGCCACGTGGAGCCCCTGCTGGAAGCAGCCCAGGAGGTGACTGGAGATGCAGTGCCTAGAAGGGGTGCTGGGGTCCCTGGGACCACCCCCAAGTTGGGTGACTCGCTAGGGGGACTTAACGGATTCAGCATGTAGTCATATGAATGGGAGAGGTTTAGCCTGATGAAAGGATGCAAAGCACAGTGCACAACGAGAAATGGTACATGGGGTGAAGTCCAGGGAAACCAGGCACTCGCTGAGTCACACAGGACACGTGTACCCCAAGCACCAGTGTGTGCCACACGCATCGATGTTGTCTACTAGGAGGCTTCTTATGGCCTCAGCGCCCAGGATTTCCATTGAAGCTGGGCCTATAGCACCTCTGCCTGGCACATAACAAAACTCCAGACTCCCAGAGAGCAAGCAGGTGTGCAGCATAAATTACATTGTTTGTACCAACAGCTCAGGTACAGTGGGCCACACTAATATAGGGGTGGTCAGAACCCTCCAGAAATGCAGCTTCCCAGACCCACCCAAACCAGCCTGGCCAGCAGGCTTGTGACAGGGCAGCTGCCGCAGGCCACTCTGTTAGTGCTGCCCTCACACGTGGCCAGGGCCCTGCCTGGAGTGCTCCCCAGGCACTGTGGCCTCCTCACTGCTGCTCCCCTTCCCCTGAGCTTGGAGATTGTTGCCTCTCCTGTTGTTGGCATCCCACCCCTTCTTCCCCTGCTGTCTCCCCTCTTTCCAGATCATTCTCTCTCTCAGCCTTCTCAGTGGGACCTTTCCACAGGATCCTTTCTGATGTGCAAACCTGTACTTCATCTTCTCCATTTGTTTCTTGTGTGTCTGGCTTCTGAGAACATGTTCCCCCCACCTGCAAATAGCTGAAAACCTGGCTAATGTGGCCTAAAAAAGATGCATATATTTTTCTCACAAAGAGGCCCAGAGGTGTTTGCTGCCGGTACTGCCTTGATGTCTCAGTGATGACAGGCCTGAGGGTTCTGTGATCCTCCCAGCCTTTCCTTGGGGTCACAGTGTGGCTACTGCAGCTCCACCCATCACATCCATACTCCACGCAAGAGGGCAAGGAAGCAGGAAGAATGGTGCCAACCACATCTGTCCCTTTTTGTTAGAATTCCCAGATATCATCATTTCAGTCTCCTCGGTCAGAACTAAGTCACATCCTACAGCCCAACCCCAAACTCTGCTGCTAGAGAGGCTAGCACATTGGCGCCCAGACAACATTCTGGAAGAAAGGAGCTATGGCCTCCTAGGTGCAGCTCAGCCTTCCACCTGAACACCCTGACACCACGTGGGGCCTTCATCCCATGAGAAAGCAGGCCCCTCCCCAGTAGGGCCCGCCCCGCCCCAGGGCAAAAGTGCGTCTCAGCAGCAGGTGGCGGCAGCCAGGTACAAGTCTCCTCTGAGGTGTCCTGCACCATTTGTAATGGCCTCCTTCCCAGGCTCTTAGGTGTAACTCCTGCTGCCCCGGCCTCTCTCTGGCTTCCACAGCCTGACTCACAAGTGCACGGGATCTGGCTCTTCCTGCCACCCATCGTTAGGCCACGTTGGCTGGAATCCTCTCTTCCTTGGCTGGTGTGACCCCTTCCATGCTCTGCTGCCCTTTCCGTTTCTCCATGAACTTCGTTTCCTCTTCCATCCCCTGCATCTGGATATCTGGGGGGCTCTGTGTTCCCCTCTCTGCTCCTTGCTTTCCAAGGGGCTGGATTCCTCCACAGCCCTTTTTCCTCCCTGCTCTGAGATCCTACGTTTCCACCCCTTTTACTGGCTGTAGTTGCTGTTACTTCAAACTTGGTCTGTCAGAAACAAGTCCTTGTTGTCCTGGAGATACGCCTTTGTCTGATAGGTTTTATGCTGTAAATAAACCCAGGGTTTGTTTATGTATTTTTTGGCCCATAAATATTAAGCAAAATGTTCTGCTTTCCCATGTCAGGGATGTGGGATCAAAAATCATGACAGACAGGCTGTATCAAGAACTTGTCCCCAAACAATTGTAAATAGTTCAGAAGCAGAAGGCTCTCAAAAAGTGTGGTTTTGCTTTCCATTAAAACAAAACATATTTTCTATCTAATAATTTGTACTAGATTCCTCTGCTGCTATAACAAATTAACACAATCTTGGTGGCTTGAATCAACCCTCATGGTTCTGGAGGTCAGAAGTCCACAGTGAGCTGGCAACGCCAGTTTCTTCTCAAGGCTCCAAGAGAGAATCCGTTTCCTTGCCTCTTCTGGCTTCTAGAGGCGGCCTGTATTCCTTGACTTTTGGCCCCGTTCTCCGTCTTCAAAGCCACACCCTTTGCTTCTGTCGTCACGTCTGACTCTAGTCCTTCTGCTGCCCTCTCAGGAGGGTCCTGGGATACATGGGGCCCGGGCAGGTGATCTGGGGCCATCTCCCATCTCAACCTCCCTCACTTGATCCCACAGGCAGAGTCCCTTCAGCCACGTGAGGTGATGTCTTCACAGATTGCGGGGATTAGAATGTGAACGTTGAAGAACCGTTATTCTGCCTCCCATCTATTTGATTAAAAGAGAGAGTAATTATTGAAATTGTAAAAAAGGAAAAGAAACCAACCCTCATCTAGGCACTTTCTCAGTCCCCATGTCTGCCACTGGTGCTGGGGGCTGGGTGATCCTGAGCTCCTCTGAAGGGCCCGTGTCACTCATCTCGCCTGTTTCTAAAGTTTTCTCCCTGTCATCGCTTGGCTTCACCTCCTGCAGGAAGCCTCCTGGCCACCTCCAGTCTAAGTTTGTCTCTTACTCTCTCTGCCAACTGCTCGCCTCTCCCAGCAGGGACACCGTGATCCCAAGTGCTGGGCTTGATGGTTCTGGTGGTTGGGGCTGAAGGCTGTCGATAGGGCCCTGGGGAGATCCAGGCGGTGGAGTGTTCGGCAGCCCCGGCCGCACGGGCGCCTGGCTGGATTCACGCCGCAGCTGGGAGCCTGTTGCAGCCTCAGTGCTCTGCTCTCCCCAGCACCCCCCGTCCATGCCGGGCTTCCTCTCCGCTGTGCCATCAGCCCTCCGGGAACCCAGCCTGTTAACGCCAACTTGCCCCTTGCACATGGCCTCAAGTCCACCTCCTCTGAGCCTCCCATCCGCTCTCTTGCCACAGGTTATCCCATCTTGGCTGGCTTGGTCATAATGTTACATTTACTCTCCACCAATATCTTCGGTGTTGTCTCTCAGCCAGGCTCCCGGCGTGGCTCTCAGCAAAGGGAATATAGCCGAGAACAGACAGGGGGGCCCCCACCCCCGACCCTCACCTGTCCAGCATTTCTGGTGGGGGAGACTGGGAATTTAGAAATGATGTGGGTGCCAGGCTGCGATGAGGCTGAACAGAAAATCTCAGCTGGGGGGCCGGGGGCAGGCGACAGTGCCTGCAGCTCAGAGCCCAGTAGGGGTGAGGTGGGCAGGAGTCAGGAGGTTGGGTCAGTGAGGCGTGGGGAGGGCACAGGGCACAGCAGGGCCGTCTGCCCTTGGGAGGACTTGGCTTCCACTCAGAGTGAGTAGGTGACTGACGGGAGTGTATGTGTATGAGATTTGGGTGTAGGCATGTGTTTTGGGTTTATGTGTTTTGTTGTGACTTTTCTTACAACTTTACTGATATATAATTGACGTACCTTACAATTCACCCTTAAAAGTGGACAATTCACTGGTTTCTTTTATATTCACAGGGTACCACAACCATCGCCACTCTCTAATTCCAGAACATTTTCATTCCCCACAAAAGAAACTCCGTACCCTTGGGCAGTCACCCCATTTTCTCTCCCCACCATCCTTGGTATCTACTCTCGGTGGATCTGCCTGTTCTGGACATTCGCATCAGTGGAATCATAACAATATTTATCCTTTTGTGCCTGGCTTCTTTTACTCAGTATAATGCCTTCGAGGTTCATCCATGTTGTAGCTTGTATCAGTACTTGATTTCCTTTTTTAAAAAAAAATATTTTTAGAATGGTTTTATATTTACAGAAAATTTGAGCAGACGACAGATATTGAGAGTTCCCCTGCACCCACCTCCACCCCACACAGTTTCCCGTTATTAACATCTGACATTAGTGTGGTGCGTCTGTTACAGTCGGTGAACTAATACCGATGCACCGTTGTTACCTAAGGTCCGTATTCTAGTCAGATTAGCTCAGCTTTTCTCCTGGGATCCCGCATTACCTTCAGCCGTCTTGTCTCCTTAGTGTCTCCTTAGGCCCCTCTTGGCAATCACAGTCTCCGGCTTCCCTTGTGTCTCACGGCCTTGACATTGTGGGGAAGAGCTGGTCAGGATGTAGGTGTCCTGCTGTTGCCTTGTGGTTAGGCGGGAGTGGGGGCTTGAGAGGAAGACCAGGGCGAGGTGCCGCCTGCCCCTGTCCTGTCCAGGGCACAGGCTGCAGCGTGACTCATCTGTGTTGCTGTTGGTCCCGATCACCTGGCTGAGGCTGTGTCTGTTTGGTTTCTCCACTGTCAAGTTACTTTTTTCCCCTTTCCCTGCCGTAGTCTTTGGAAGGAAGTTGCATGCACAGCCCACACTTGAGGAATAGGAAATTACACTTTTTTTTTTTTTTGCTGAATTTAAAATATATACCATATTTTGTTTATTCGTTGATCAGTTGATGGGCATTGGTTATTTCCACTTTTTGGCTATCGTAAACAGTGCAGCTGTGAATATTTGTGTACAAGTTTTTAGGTGGACTGACCTGTGGTTTTGCAAGACCCCTGGGTGCTGGATAAGTGCGTGTTGTGGAGAAAACTCAAGTGGGGGAGAGGGCTAGAGGGGGCTGAAGGGCAGGGAAGCCAGCCCCTGTGGTCACAGAACAATAACACCTCCCAGAGAAGGCCACATCCTGATCTGCAGAGCCTGTGAATGCAGCCCCTCACCTGGCAGAAGGGACTTCACAGGTGGAGTAAGTTAAGGATCTTGAGATGGGGAGATTATCCTGGATTATAAAATAGGCCTGATGTAATAACGAGGTCCCTTATCAAAAAGGAAGTAGAGTCAGAGTCAGTGAATATTTTAGAAGCGGGAGTCACACAGTCAGATTTAAAGATGCTCTGCTTCTGGCACTAAACATGAGGGAAGGGGTCAAAGAATGCTAGAAATTAGAAAGGCAGGATTCTCCCCTGTAGCTTCCAGAAGGATCACAGCCCTGCCAACACCTTCATTTTAGAGCTTCTAACCTCTAAAACTGTAAGATAATAAAATTGCATTGTTTTAGGCCTCTGAGTTTGTGATAATTTGTTGAAGCAGCAATAGAAAACAAATACACCCCCATTTTGTTGCAGTATAAGGAGGTGGAAAGCTTGTGCTTGCCTGAAGTGTAATCTTGTTCTGAAAGGTTCTGAGTCCAGGGCACTGGTGCTTCCAAGGTGTCCTAAAGCCTTGATGATACCTCCACTTGGGTCTCTCACCAGCATATCAAACATAGCTCATCCAGAACCTAATTCATTCTCTCCCAAAGCCTATCCTTCATTGCTTTGTTTATTATCTGTCTCCCCAACTAGGATGTCAGCTCCTGAAGGCAGGGTTTTCCTCTCTTGTGTTCACTGATTTATTCCCATGATCTAGGTCACAGGTCAGCAAACATTTTCAATAAAGGGCCAGGTAATAAATACTTCAGGTGTTATGAGCCATCTTCATTTTCTATTGCTGACGTACAGTTTACCATAGACTTAGCAACTTAAAGCAACACATGTTTATTGTCTTGCAGTTCTGTTGGTCACAAGTCCAGATTGGCTCAACTAGTTTCTCTGTCCAGATCTCACAAGGCCAAACTCATGGCTGAGCTGGGTTCTTACCAAGAAGCTCTGCAAAGAGTCCGTATCCCGGCTCATTTGGATTTTGGGTGGAATTGAGTTCTGCACAGTCCTAGGGCTCGGATCCCTATGCCTTCGTAGACTGTCACTAAGGTCATTCTTAGTATCTGGGGGCTGCCTGCATTCCTGCCTAGTGGCCCCCTCATCACCAAAGCCAGCCACAGCAGGGCAGGTTTTCTCTTGTTTTGAATTTCTGACCCCTTCCGCCTCATCTCTCCTCTGCCTCCCCCTTCTGCCTCTCTCTCTGACTCTTTTGCTCATGTGCGTACGTTGGGCCCACCCAGATATCCAGGATAATCTCCCTATTTTAAGGTCAGTTGATTATGACCTAAATTCTATTTGCAAATTCCCTACTCAGCAGTACCCAGATTAACATTTGATTGAGTAGCCAGGGAATGGGAATCTTGGGGGACATCTTTAGAATTCTACCTGTCTGCTACAACTCCTACTTCACCACTGCCGATGCCGCCGTCACCTCCTCCTCCTCCTTCTCCTCCTTTTACAGCCCTTTAAAATCAAAAGCCATTCATAGCTTGAGGGTCCTAATAAAAACATGCCATAGTTTGCCAACCCCTGATCTAGACCAGACCCACAACAGGTGCTCAAAAATTATTTGTCGAATGAATAAGTGATGCCATGTTTTAGGAAGGGGCCCTTATGTTAGCCTAAAAACAGAATCGAGATTTGCCTGGAGGCAAGACAAGTAATTAGGTTTGTAGGTTAGTCCTGTGGGCCCAAGATCTGGGGGGGCTTCTCTGCCTCTCCTTGTTTTTTCCCTCAATCTCTCAGAACTTTGTTTTCTTTCAGGCTGGGAGACTAGACCTGAAGGCCAAGTGACTCCCAAGGAGCAGGTCCTTTCAGAAGAGGAGTTGTCCCATGTCATTGAAGGAGAGGGAGTCCTGAGGGATGCTCCCCAGCCCCCTACATTAGGGGAGGACTGGAAAGATGAGGGCCAGGTAGAGGCACTCAGGAAGGACCAGAATGATTTGAGGGAAGTGGAATTTGGCCTTAAAGAAGCACTGATTCAAGATGGAGACTACAAAAGTCCCAGACTCGAGGAAAACTGTCTCCTGAATTCAAACCTAATTCCATTAGAAGAGATCTCTAAGAGAAAATATCTCTGTACTCACGACTCACATGTTACAAGTTTGGAACATAATTCAAGTTTAATCAATCAACAGACAGGCTCCTTTGAAAACAAGGACTGTAGCAAAGCTCTCAATCAAAGTGTTCAAGTTTTGCGGTTTGCAAGAAGTCAGGTACAGGATAAACCCTACAAATGTACTGACTGTGGTAAATCTTTCAACCATAATGCACACCTCACAGTACATAAGAGAATCCATACAGGAGAGAGACCTTACATGTGCAAAGAGTGTGGGAAAGCCTTCAGCCAGAACTCGTCTCTTGTTCAACATGAGCGAATCCACACAGGAGACAAACCCTATAAATGTGCTGAATGTGGGAAATCTTTCTGCCACAGTACACACCTTACTGTACATCGGAGAATTCACACTGGAGAGAAGCCTTATGAGTGCCAGGACTGTGGAAGGGCCTTCAACCAAAATTCATCCCTTGGCCGCCATAAGAGAACACACACTGGAGAGAAGCCCTACACATGCAGTGTGTGTGGGAAGTCCTTCTCGCGGACCACTTGCCTTTTCCTGCATCTGAGAACACATACCGAGGAGAGACCCTATGAGTGTAATCACTGTGGGAAAGGCTTCAGGCACAGCTCCTCCCTGGCTCAACATCAGAGGAAGCATGTTGGTGAGAAGCCCTATGAATGCCACCAGAGGCTGATCTTTGAACAGACATCAGCTTTAATGAAACATGAGTGGGGGGAAGCCCTTGGCTGTAGCCCATCTTTGAGTCAAGAAGAGAGGAGTCACCAGGGCGACAGACCCTTTAAATGTAACCAGTGTGGGAAATGTTTCATCCAGAGCTCTCACCTCATCCGACATCAGGTAACTCACACGAGAGAGGAGTCCCATGGATGTAAGCAACGTGAGCAAACCTTTAGGCGGAGCTTGCACACCATCCGACATCAGTCCACACGTTCAGAAGAGAACCCTGGGGGTGGAACAGAGGCAGCACAGCCTGCAAGTAGAGCTCTCACCTTGTTTGACATCCATGAAATCATCCAAGAGAAAAATCCTGTGCACGTTATCGGTGTGGAAGAACCTTCTATTGGCACGTCCGTGTTATTTGACATCAGAGAATCTACATAGGCAAGAAACGCTCCGGATGACTTTTGCATCGCAAGTCCAAACATGTGGTAAGTCCACATAACTGTATTTGTGGAAAGGGAGGCTGAGAGGAGAAATGCCAAAAGTGACCTCTGATTTCTTAAGGAAATGGTGCTTCCCAGACACCCAAGGGTGGTTCCCTAACTTATCCAATCTAGTGCCCCCTTTGACAACAGATGTTTTCAAATGTTTCTTGGGTCATCCCATAATGAGTTCACAGGTAACAACCTACACCCATGTGTCATGGCAAGAGATCAGTATACAGCCTTGTTTTGTAAAGGTTAATTAAAATGAAAGTAATTTATCCTTTTGTAAAGGATAATTAAAATGAAAGTCATCCTATTGGAGTAAAGTGTATTAAGTTGATGCAGTATCTCACTGTATAATGTGTGGGCCCAGTTATACTCACAGACCTGGGACAGTAGCCTGTTGCTATCCATGGAAATACCTAGTGAATAATTCTTGGAAAAGTATGCAAAACAGAATGCCATTGCATTTCTGGAAAATTCTATGTAAATTCTAATCATGCAGGAATTACTTTGTATTTTAATGTAAGATCTAGTTAAGGTTTCAGTTTACACATTACAAACAGTTGTTTCACCGAAGTACCTGGTCCACCAAGGACGGTTCTGTGCTTCGCAGTCACTGGAGCCTACTTGGCTCCTGCCCCCAACGTGGCAGCCATGAATACCCCAGTCATGTGACCAGGAAGCCCCTGGGAAATTCCACAGCGTTCCCTGGGGTTGGTGCACCTCCTGTTAAAAACACTGCCTTAGAACAACCAGCGGTTCTGAGCTTGGAGGTGTTACCCCAGGGGACGTTTTACAGTGTCTGGAGACATGTTTGCTGTCATTACTGGGAGAGACACACTACTGACATCCAGTGGTTGAAACCGGGAATGTCTCTGTGCTTTCTCCAGTGTTCAGGGCTGCCACCAAAAAGAATTGCCAGGCGCCCTGTGTCATCAGTGCCAACGTTGAGAAGCCCCAGGCACAGCCAGCACAGCTCTGTGTCATACTTCTGCCCTCTGTCAATGGACTGGTCAGGGCTGTGCCAACAGTCCTGCGAATTTGATTTCAGTGAATGGTATCCTTAGTTCATTTATACACAGCAAATGCTTTAGCAATTCTTGCTCTATTTTGCAACACCATCATTTTTATGAAGAAAGAAAGGGAATCCACCTATTTTTCTGAATCTAGTTTTCAGCATTTTATTGTGGAAATTTTAAACATAAATAATATATTTTCACCAGTATCCCACCTCCTCGCCTTTATTCTGCCCTTGGATTACTTTTTTCACATCAGTCACAGGCATCATTTTTTCATTCCTTATTGCAATAGATATGTCTAAAAGGCAAGGATTTTTTCTTTTTTTTGACACGTATCCATGTTGGGCCACGGAGACCAAACCATTTTCATAATCATTCTGACACTTATTTGTCTTTTTTGCCACGTTGACATTTGCACTGATGGTGCAAAAGCAGCAGCAGTGCGGTTGCTGTTTGTATTCTTCACCAGTGTGCACATGCAGTTAAACAAACAAACAAAGGCCACTTTAAGAGTGTCTGTGATGAAGCAGGAAAAACTGCCTATTTTATTAAGTCTTAAAAAAAAACAAAAACGACATCACCAGTATCACGTATCAAATCTGCAGTGTTCGGATATTTCTGAATGTCTTGTAAATTTTCCTTGTTCTCCATTTGTTTTCTTCTAATCACACTCTATACGAGGTCCCTGCAACCTCTTTGTTTTCAGTCTTCTATTTGTTGAAAAAAGCAGAGTCACTGAAATTTTGCCCCCGTGCCTGAGCTTGCCCGTCAGACCTGCTGTGTCTGGTGGATGACTTCTGATGAGGTGCCGTCGTGCCTCGGGGCTGCTGAGAGGCTTTGTAGGGTGCACATGACTCTCCTACTCTCTTCATTCCCCCCATTACGTGGGGTCTCCTTGGGAGGACCAGAGGCCTTTCAGCCGTCGATGTCAAGAAAAGCCACACTTCTGAGAAAACGGTGTATTTTTCTAGAGAGAAGGAAATTTATGGGCCTACACCTTAAAGCTTCAGCTTAGTCATTGCATCGCTTTCCTTCAATTTTTCTCCTGAGTTTAAAAAAAAAAAGTTGTCTGTCCTTTGTTCATGCTGCCCTTGATATAAAAAGAGTATTATTCATCAAGTTGTGATCCTTGGTGTCTCACAGCACAAAGGATATAAATAAAACCCAAGGGTTTTGACCTGCCTACTTTACCCTAAAATGAAGCAAATCATGGTCTGTCCATAAACCATAGCTTATGGCCAAATACCTGTCCCACTGGGACCCTAAGTCATACGTCCAGGCACAGCTCTAAGCTGCTCACTCTTTCATTCGGTATTCCCATGACAGTTGCATTCCAGTGACGTTAAATATATACCCTAAACTTCAAAAATTGAAGGAAAGTTGATCACAGTACATGTCAGCATGTAAAAATAGGTCCCAAAAAATATACTACAGTAGAATTAGAATTCTTGGATTGGCAGGGGAAAGCATTGAAGGGAAAACTATCATTCCTGGAAAAATGCAACAGTTGTCCTAATGGCTGTGTCAATATACATCAGAACCTACTATCAAAACTTCATGTGTCCATTTTTGTTCTTTGGATATTGTCTTAGTTTCCCAGCTGTGATTACAAATGCCATGGAATGAGTTGGCTTAAACAGCGGGAATTTTTTGGCTCATGGTTTTGAGACTCAGATTAGTCCAAAATCGAGGCATCAGCAAGGCGATGCTCTCTCTCTGAAGATCGTGGCATTCTGGGGCTGGCTGCTGGTAATCCTTGGGCCTTGGCTTTCCTCTCACTTGGCAGTGCCTTCTTTCTCTTCTGGGTTCCCGCCGGCTTCCAGCTCCTGCTCCTCCACGTAGGCTTAAGACCCGACCTCATTTTCAGTGGCGCCACACCTTATCTACAAATATCATCTTTAAAAGGTTTAATTTACTATGGGGCCTCACCCACAGGCAGGGATTAAGATTAAGGACGTGGTATTTTTCTGGGGCGTGTAGTTCAGCCTGCCACAGATGCCATGAGTGTTTCCACTGGTGCAGAGCCGGCTCCCAGGAAGTCCAGAGCCTGTACTGCTGAGGCTCCGCAAGACCCCATGAGCCCAGGGTTTGTTTCACTGCACCCATCTTCCCTCCAGGGGAGTCCTTACATGTTTCCCTTGTCAGCTCTTACTTCCATTGTAGCGGTGGCTTCTGCTTCAGCCTTAGCAGAGAACTTTTCCATTTACATCACCAAGAAAAGATGCATCTTCAGACAGTGCCTCAAAAACAGCTCTATGAAGTGTCATTACCCCATTTTACAGATGAGACCAAGGCACAACATGATTCAATAACTCGCCCAAGGTTACACAGCCAGAAAGAGGTGGAGCCAGATTTTAAAGTCAGTACCCACCTTCCAGTGGCTTAAATAGATTGGGCTTTGTTCAAAGTTGGTCTTTTTGGTGGCTCAGCTATGTCAGAGCCTGTGTTTGTCGCAGTTCTCTCAGCCTCCCTGGTGGTCACGGGGACTGCAGAGAGACTATGCGGCCCCTCACCGTCCGTGCAGTAAGCCTGGGAGGAGGGGGCAAGGCAGGGCAACGCTCCTCTCTGATAAGGAGAGAAAGCCTTTCCCAGAGCCCCCAGCAGATCCCACTTGTCCCTTGCTGGCCAGGCCTGGGCCCCAGCTCCACCCCTAACGACAGAGGGGCGTGGAAAGCTAGGGTGCGGCTTTCTGACCTCTCTATAGGAGACGAGAGCAGGGTCTTGGAAGGGAGGTGATGGGGGGTGACCACCAGCATCTGCCACGTTTCTCCTCCACAACTTGAAAGAATCCCCCGTGTTCTCCGTTTCCGTGGTGCCAGCTCACACCCAGGCCCCTCTGCTCTGGCCCTGCTGCCTACAGAAGCCGTGGTGACCGTGGATTGTCAAAGCCACAGAGCACGCCCTCCCGTCGCCACTCTGCCCTCCTGCACTCTGGGAGCCACACTCTTCTGGGTTCCTTCCTCTGTAGGCTTCTCTTCCTCACCTCTTAAATGTTGGGGTTCCCAGGGCATGGCTGGGGGGCTCATTTTGTGCTCCCACACTGTCCTGGGTGTCCCCGTGCACTCCTGTGGCTTTGTGCTGCGGATTCCCAAATCTCTGCCGCCGGTGCCACGTTCCAGGCTTCAGACCCACCCAGCACCTGGCAGCTGCGGGCCTCCCCCTCGGGTACTTTTCCAGTCCAAACCCAGCCTTCTCCCTCGGGTCCCTTCTGGGGTGGAATGTCCCCCCACCTTCCTGACCCCCTCTCACCTTAGCTGTCCTCGTGGTTTCTCCATCTAAGCAATTCGGCTCTGCTCACCTCCTCCCTCCACTACCCCAGGACCACTTCTGAATGGCGGCCACCAGTGGCTGCCTCCTCCACCCGGGGTTTTCCCCAGTCTCTCACCAGCCCAGCCCACCCCACGGCATCTCTACCCCTTGTACCATGTCCCTCCAGCCTCATTCAACTCACTTTAAATCCTCTAAAGCACCTCCAAGCGTCCTGGTTGCCTGTGGGCCTTTGCACACACTGTCCCTTCTGTTGGGAACGCCTCCCGCCCCTCTCCTTGGCTGGCTCGGCCGTGGGTGGACATGCCCGTTCCGCTGTGGTTAGGGAGCCCTGCTGTACCCTCACGAGGAACCTTCGCCACACTCCCAGTCATGTGTTTTCTGCTTGTGACGGCTTCCACAGTTGTAGGGGTTTGGAGGGCACTGGGGGCTCAGGTCTCAGGGAGCCTCTCCCTCCCCCAGGGTAGCCTGGGTCCAGGTTTCCCAGTCCTCAATAAATACTTAGTAAATGAAATCAAGAACTGGCTTATGGAAAAGGCCAACACATGAGACAAAACTGGGAAGTTTAAACCAAGGGAAAAAGAGAAAGCACAAGAGCACATTAGGGAAAAGGAAAGTGAGCTAGGACTGTAAGGGGAAGACTTTTTAAAACTTATACTTTGATTAAAAGTTTCTTTTAATTTTAAGAAGAGTAGTTGCAGTTTTATTGTTAGTAAGTTTGAAAATCTAGATAAGTGGATGTTTTTCCCTGGGAAATACAGTTGGTCAAAATCAAGATGTCAAAACCATGGTCAGAGCATCATAAACAGGAGAGCTTGGGGAGGGCGCCTGGAGCTCCCTCGTGCGCTCACCGCCGTCATCTCCCAGGCGCCAGCCGGCGTGTGACCTTCCGCAGATAGTCCCCGGGCTGTCCCAGGCAGAGCGCCACAGTGCAGCCGCCTGACTGTCACATCACAACACCCACCCTCATTCAGAGCTGCAGTTCACAGGGGCCGGGCATGACAGGACCTTGGTGGGAGGAAATGTATCGAAAGCAAGAGAAAAGCGGTGGAATTAGGCTTGCTCTGGAAGAAGAAATTTCACCTGACCTGTAGCCTATCCCTGTGTCGGCTGGAGACGGAGAGTGGGGTAGGGGCTTAAGGGGGGTAGGGGGGTCAGAAACATCATCACTAACAAGTGAACATCCTTTTGTAAAAAAGGACATCTGCTCCAGCAGGAAATTGATGAATACTAATCAATAAACTCATGTTCCTACCGTGCAAGGATGGTTCAGCATTACAAAATACAGTCATGTGCTTTACATTAGTAGATTAAGAAAAGTCGTATGGTCATTCATGTCAGTAGAAGCCAGAAAGACATTCCACAAAATTCAGAATCCATTGATCAAAGAAAGCCTCAATAAACAAGGAATAGACAAAACCTCCAATTGGCCGATAAAGAGCTTCTGAAACAAGCAGCAGCATCGTTCTTCAGAGGGAGCGACCACAGATTTTTTCAGTGAAGCCCAGCGAGGGCAAGGCCATTGCGGCTTCGGTGCTGAGATGCACCAAGAAGTCTTCCCGCATCGTCTGCGTCCCGCCCCCTCTGAAGTCACAGCAGCCACGAGGATTGTTCTGGCTGATTGCGCACGAGCAGAGGGCACCTGTGAGGAGTCCAGCTGTGAGCAGCGCATCCCTGGCTGCCTCGGAGGTCGGGGTGGTGCCTGTGAGAGGTGCCCACACCCACCTGGGAGCCTGGGTGGCTGGTGAGCAGAGCCCTCCTGCCTTCCCGGGAGAGATGAGTACTATGGGGGAGAGAGACACTCCCATTGCCTCAGCCATGAAGTTTGGGGGTTGTTATTGCAACACAACATAACCTGTACTGACAGATGAGATTCTGTGTCATCCCCACCTTATGGATGTTGAAACAAGGCCCCAAGAGACAAAGTGACACCCACAATGCTGAGGTAAGAGGCCCAGCCAGGACTTGAACCAGGCACTTCTGACCAATCCAAGTAACATCGGGTTGTCAGCGACCCTGGAAGCCGGGCGGGCTGCCATGCCTCCTCGCCGCCTCCATGGGACTATCAGCCAGTCCAGGAGAGGTCGTGTTTTCTCCGTTCTCCAAGTGGACCCTGGGTGGCTGGGGGACTGCAGCCCCACTGGGGAAACCGGAAACAGGTTCTTCCTTTGCCAGCACTCGCCCCTCCCCCAACTGAAATGAACAGGTAACAGAGACTTTACAAATTGTCCATGTGTCATTTCACTTTACCTCTTCTAAATGTAATATTTCCACCATCTTCTGATTGCCTTGTAGATATTTTTGAAACAAAACCAGTCAAGAGACATCTCAGGGAAAATTAGTATAAATTACGAAAAATACACAATTTTATCCATTTATAAACGTAATGTAAATTCTTTGTAGAAAAACCTGGAAAATATACCAAAGTATGAAATTTTATTTAAAATTCTCTGTACTTTCACCATCCAGAGGTAATTACCATTAAGATTTTGCTAATTTTCCTTGCATTGCTCTTAAAATGTAGACTTGTGTCTATACACACACACCTACATATAGTATACACTTATACACAAACACGTGTAATTTTCTTCTGTTTAGAAAATTAGAATAATTTCTAGTGCTGCTCTTGTTGCAAGTGCTTCTTCCTATATCTTGAGAATTTTCCCCTGACAATGAATTTTACATATCTTTTTAAAGTATCTTTCAGGAGGATTATCGCAGTGTGCCCTCTATCCAGCATTTCACCAGCCTTGAGTGTTCTAAAAAGAAAAAAAAAAGCACATTTCAGGTGGGAGCATAAACCGATAGGCGTCTGTCTGCCCAGGCAGTCTGGCAATCACTGTCGAAATGACAATTGCATGAACTATTTGTCCCAGCAAGCCTGCTGCTGGGATGGAATCCTGCAGATGTATTTGTACATACGCAGGCTGTGTTTGTACGTGGTTTTCATTATGGTATTTATTTTTAAAGTAAAACATTGCAAACAACCTCAGCATCCATCATAGGGAGCTGGGTAAGTAATTTTGATGGAATGGATAACTACACAGCCTTACAAATGGAAACTGTCTATGTACTATTGTGGGAAAGAGCTCCAAGATACATTGTAAGTGAAAACAAGCAAGGTGCAAAACTGGATATTATGTTTCCATTTGTGTAAAGAGCAAATATGTATATATAAATGTGTGTGTTATATTCTTGTAAGCAAATATCTCTGGAAGCATTCAAAATAATCAGGCACAGTCCTTGGCCTTAGGGAGGGAGACTGAGTGGGAGTGGGGAGAATGGGGAACAGAGGTGAGAAGTAATTTCCACTGCATATCTTTTTATGCCTTTGGAATTTTGAAACATGTAAAAGTAATACCAATTTACAAATTAACTTGAATAAAAATCTCAACTCTCAAAACAAGTTTGATCATGTTTCATTGTTTATTGTCTGCCTCCTCCCAGTGGAATGCCCATGTCAGCAGGATTCTGTGCACTGGTCACACATATTTTATAGACACATGGGTATGTGCTAGTTGACAGAATCAGGTAAGCCTAAAATGCCTCAGCTCCATGATGACACCAAGACGGAAGTAAAGATGGAGTTTCTGGGAAGATGGTTGTAATGCCCATCTCCATTTCCAAGGTACAGTTTTTTAAATCCCTATATCAATCAAATCGCGAGATCCCCGTCCCCCAATTACGGCCAGAAGCCAAGTCTTCCATCTCGCTGAATGTCCTCAGAGGTGTTCAGGTTGTTTATGCAAAGGATAGCTGGGAAGAAATCTGCAACCCTTCTGAACAGTCTCACTTAGGTCTCTTGTAAGGAGATCTTCCAGAGTGTACTGTCCAGCATGGTGGCAACTAGTCACCTCGGACTATTTAGATGTAAATTTAAATTAAAATTAAGTTCAGAGTTCTGTTTTGCAGTCACATTAGCCACATTTCATTTGCTCAGTAGTTACAAGAAAGTTCTGTTGGAAGCAGCTGAAGAGCCATTCCGGATTAACGCTCAGGCCTCTCTTGGGGCAGTTAGGGAACAAGCATAGGGACCGTGCGATTCAGCGTCCAGTTTCCTGGGTGAGTGGAAGAACGTCCGTGTTCCAAGTGGACGTTCGCTGACGATTCACAGGTGTCGCCTACCGCCCCTCAAAGGGTTCAGAGGGAAAAACTATTCATGCGCATGTTTGTATTTGCGTGTGTGAAGAGAGAAAAACATACATATACTACGTATTTAAAACAATGAACATACATAACCTGAAACTATGCCTGTCCAATTAGTCCAGCCCCGCGCGCTTCCCGCGGGGAGCCACTGAAGAGTCCCACGCTCCATCTGGTCCCACGGAGCCGCCCCGCGGACTCCAATTCCCAGAAGGCCATTCATCTCATGCCCGGCCAGTGCCAGGCACGCAGCGCGCAGGGACCTCTGGGAGATGCAGTTCCGGACGGCCTGCGACCCACCCGGCGGAAATGCTTTGCGGTAGTCCTCGCGCGGTTGTACGCCTGCGCGGCGGCGGCCCCCAGGGATCTGGCTTGGCGCGAGTGAGTGTGGAGGACGAGCGAGCACCAAGGACAGCAAAGTGCACGCGAGTGAGCGTGAGTGGGTGTGCGGGCGGGAGTGACGCCGCCTTAGGTGCAGGGGAAGCCTCAAGTGTGTGCGTGTTGACCTCGTGTGTCACACGCATGTGCACGTGCGCACTGACCGAGCGAGGCGGAGGCCTGGGGGGGTGGGTGTCCCTGAGCGCCCGTGCGGATGCTCCCCCCAGCGCGTGGACAGGGTGCTGTGCATCCGTGGGACAGGGCGCAGCGGGAGTCAGTGACCACAGCATCCTCGTGGGGCCTGGACAGGGAGATCAGGCCAAGAGGAGCACAGTCACTGTCACTGGGTGTGCGTTGTTTCTGTGTGACACCTTGTGTGGGACAGCCTGTGCATGCCTGTCAGGGACTGAGTGTGTCACCGTGGGCAAACAAAAACCAAGGGGAATGAGGCTGCAGCAGTGAGCGACTGGTTTAATAAAGTAGGTGACAGGTGCGGGTTGCTCTCTAGGGCTTGAGGGGACTCATGGTGTGCATGTATCCGACCGATGTGCGCTGGCCTCGTCATTTTAAGGGAAGGGAGAGAGAGACAGAGGACAGCGCACTTGGGCATGTTGCCAGAATTCATTCACCCCGGTTCTCCCTGTGGAAGGAAGTCACCTGGTGCCCTAGTGGTCAGGAGAGTGAACGTTCTTCTCGTTTGTTCACTTTGGGTTTTGTTTTTTAGTGAACTCTTGACTAAAGTGCAAGATAAAGAAACTTGTACAGTCGACATAACCAATGCTCAGTCCAAGAAACAGAAAGTTTCTCCAGAAGCCCCCTCGTGCCCCTCCCAGTCACCACTCCTGACCTTTGCTAAGCCTTCTCGTGGCTGCGGAATACTCCAGAGTGAATACCACGGCATATCTGTCCTGTTTTCTGTTGGTGGCCGCGTGGGTAGTTTCCCGCCCTAGGCTCTGGTGGGCAGAGCTGCTGGGCCTGCGTCTTCAGGCACGCGGGGGCCTTTCTTTTGGCTACGTACCAAGGGATGTACAGGCTGCCCTAGGAAATACCACCCAGCGGTTTCCAAAGTGGAGGCACCAACTTGCAGGACTGAATGAGGGTTTCAGCTGCCTCTGCTTGAATGTTTTTACCCTGAGGTGTGCTGCCTTTTTTAAAATAACAGCTCAGTTGATATATTATACAGATGTGTGTAATTGAGTGTGTCGCTGCACTTCTAGTGTCAGTGGGGAAGGGTGCCTGCCATTCATCCCTGCATTTGCTGCTTGGTCCATTCACTCATGTACTCACAGTTATCTAGTGCCTTCCAACTGCTTTTCCGTCCCAGGAGGCAGAAACCACGGCACTTTTTGAAGCAGCTTTATTGAGATATAGTTCACATCATAAAGTTCTCCCATTTAAAGTGTGCAGGTCATGGTTTTTCACATAGTCTCATAACTCTGCACCCAGTACCACTATCTAATTCTGGAACATTTTCATCACCCCAGATAGAAGCCTGTGCCTGTAGCCGTGACTCCCTTATCCGCCCCCTCCCAACCCCTGGCAACCACAAATCTGCTTTCTGTCTCCATGGATTTGCCTTTTCTCCTTGACATTTCTTATCAGTGGAATCATGCAGTGTGTCCTTTTGTGTTTGGTTTCTTTCAGTTAGTGCAGTGATTTCAAAGTCCGTGCATGTTGTAGCACATATCAAGGCTTCGTTCCTTTTCATGGCCAAAAGTATTTTTGTTTTTCCATCCATCAGTTGATGGACATGTGGGTTATTTTCCCTTTTTGGCTATTATGAATCATGCTGCTATGAACCTCCATGTACAAGTTTTCGAGTAGATGCATACTTTCATTTCTCTTGGGTATATACCCAGGAGTAGAATTACTGGTTCATGTGGACATAGGTTTTCAATTCAGGAGGGGTTTGGGGGAACCAGCAGGGCTGGCCTGGATTTGTCTGTGTCTGTCCCACACCCTTGCGCTGCTGCCTGTGCTTACCAGCCATACTTGGTTTTCCGGACCCCTGCTCAGGCCCGGCCCAGGAGGAGACAGGAGAAGGTGGCAATTCCAGAAGCCTGAGTTCATTCCCGCAGGAGTCACTCACGACCTGGGGGATCCCTGCCCGGGACACACCCACAAGCCCCCGACCTGCAGCCGCTGCAGTTGACCAGTGCAGAGAGTGCAGAAGGGCTAACGAGGCAAGGCATGAGGGGAGGTGGCAGCAGGGTGACAGTCAGGGGACAGGACTACTAGTGTGTAATTCCACTGATGTGAAACATCCAGAACAGACAAATCTATAGAGATGGAGAGCAGATCAGTGGCGACCAGGGGCTGGGGGTAGGAGGGAAAAAGGGAATGACTGCTAATGGGTACAGGGATTCTTTTAGGGGTGATGAAAACATTCTGGAATTAGTGGTGGCACACGTGCACAACTCTGTGAATATACTAACAGCCACTCAATTGTATACTTCATTGGAATGAGCTTTATGGTAATATGAAATATATCTCAATAAAGCTGTTACCAAGGAAAAAGAAAAGGAAATGGAAAGGAGCCAGGGATAGGATGCAGCCAAGAGGAGGGAAGCAGGGAGAGCCCATGAGGTGGCAGAATGGAGGGAGACGAGGTCCTTGGAGGGTGGGAGGTGGCATGGGGCATGGCCCTTGGGCTGTTCCCTGGTGTGGAACTTCTGGTGCTGGAGGAGGTGCGAGCTGTAGCGGAAGGCCTTACCACACGTGTTACATATATTGGGCTTCTCGCCCATGTGGATGCACTGGTGCTGGCTGAGCTGCGAGCTCTGGACAAAGGCCTTCCCACATCAGCTGCACGCATATGGCCTCTCCCCATTGTGCATCCTCTGGTGGATGACAAGTGCCATCTTCCACATGAAGGCATGCCCACACTCACCGCACACATAGGGCCTCTCACCTGTGTGCACCCTCTAGTGCTGGCTGAGGTCCGAGCTGCCCTTAAAGGCCTTGCCACAGTCCAAGCACCCATGGGGCTTCTCACCTGTGTGGACCTTGTGATGCTCAATGAGCATGTAACTCTGCCCAAAGGCCTTGCCACACTCAATGCACTCATAAGGCTTTCACCGCTGTGCATTCTCTGGTGGCGGATCAGGGGTGAGCTCCACCTGAGGGCTTTCCCACATTCCTGACACTGGTAGGGTTTCTCCCCTGTGTGAATCTGCAGATCTGAGCTCCCCCAGAAGGCTTTGCTGCACTCCCTGCATTTGCACGGCTTTTCTCCATTGTGGGTCCTCTGGGGCAGTATGAGGGTGGAGTTCTGAATGACGACTTTCCTGCACTCGAGGCATTCATAGGGTTTGACTCCAGTATGAATTCTCTGGTGCTCGTAGAGGTTGGACCAACATTGGAAGACTTTCCCACATGCGCTGCATGGGTAGGCCTTCTTCCTGGTGGGGGTCCTCTGGTGCACAATGAGGGCTGAGTACTGCCTGCAGCTCTTCCCACACATCCTGCATCTGCAAGATTTCCTGCTCCCACAGGTCGTCTGCACCTCAGCTGGCACTGGAAACTGTTCAGTGTCACCTCCATGTGCAACTAACACATATGGTTTCTCTTCCACAGCAATGCTCTCATTTGGTGGGGTTGGATGGTTTCCTGACATTTCTCACAACTTCACTGTCTCCACAGCCTCTCGCTCCACGAGGGGTTTCCATGTTGGGGGCTGACCATTGCTTAGGATCTCCTTCCTTGGAAAGTAATTGTTCTTCCAATTCCTCTGCAGTATTTCTGTTCCATTTCCTTGAGCAGTCCTTGGATGTCCCAATGTCTGTGAAGGTGGAGCCTCTTATCCGACAGCCTCCATTATTATCCCATGACTACAATTCTTTGGATTCCCTGTGGTCACCTCCTTTGACCTGAAAGAAATCAAGATCACAAATATTGACTTTGTTGATGTTTCCTACACTGAAAGGAAAGAAACCAAAATGGTTACTGTGTTGGATGGAATTACTAGCTCAGTTCTTCAGCCCTCCTGTATATACAACCTTAGCCATATTCAGTGGTTCCTTCCACTAAGGCAGCATGAATGTCCTTATTCCTTCCTTGATGTTGGGTGGGCCACTGACTTTGGCTGATGGCATCTCCATGGGGGTGACATGTGCTGGTTCTGAGCCTCAGCCTCAAGATGCCTCGTGTTTCCACTGCCTGCTAGAGTCTCCCCGATCACCATGAGAATTTGCCCCATGAACCCTGCAAGACGAGTGCAGCAAACGTTGCACGACCTATAGCCTGGAGCTCAGCGGAGCCTGGCCAACGTCAGCAACCCCCAGCCAACGTGAGAGAAATAAGTGCATTGCTGTGGGCCACTGGAGATTGTAGCTCTTTGTTACATAGCAATAGCTGACTGATACAAGCTAAATTAAAATGAATACTCCTTGGAAAAAAATGAAGTTTGGAACCTGGGGAGACAGTGAGAAAGAGAGGAGGGGGAGAGAGTCGGCTCAGGAAACTGGACACCCAGAGCAATGACTGAAGAGTCAGAGAACAAGCGTCAAAGGGAAGAACTTTCGAGGCCATGGTGGATGCAGGAGATGAATAAGGAGACTCCAGCTGAGTGGCTCAGAGTGGGGGAACACCATCTGTCTGCCTCCCTGCCTGTCATTCATATTCATCCATCCACTCATTCTTCAGCAAACTCACCAGTGCCTGGCCCTGTGCAGACGAGAGTGAGCCCTGACCTCAGATGGCGGAAAGGCAGGATGCCTCCTGCCCTTGTCGCACAGACATACAATCTGGACAGAGAAGAAGCCACTGAGAGAGCCTCATCAACTCTCCAGGGTGCCCTGTACCTGCTAATTGTCCCTCAGGGCTCCTCCTTTCCATCCTCCCTGGAACCTGAGTCCTCTCACCCCTCCCCTCCTCAGGTAAACTCCCCCAGAAAGGGGTCTACCCTCAGCTTCCTCATACCCAGTGCCCCCTCACTCCGCTGGGCTCCCAGGCCAGCTCTCACTCTCCCCTTGAACGCTGCACTTCACCAGGGCCTGGTGCCTGGCTCTAGACCCTCTTTCCAGGGACACTGAGGTGCAGGCTCAAATGCAGCTCTCCTTCCTCGCTGTGTGACCCTGGATAGACTACTTAACCTCTTTGTGCCTCAGTCTCCTCCTCCGTGAAATGGAGTTAGTGGGAATACCTGCCTCAGAGTTGCTGCAAGGGCTAAATGAGGTGATGGGGTCCCAGCTCTTAGCGCAGAGGAGACTCTCAGGAAAGGAGTTATTCTCCTCATCCCTCCATGCTCTCTGCCTGGGAAACCACATACGCCCACCCAATCCCAGGCAGCTGCAGATCCAACCCCCAGGCCAGACCTCAGTCCTGAACTCCAGCCCAGCAGGCCAGCAGCTTGGGGCCCACTCGCTCTTTATGTGCATCCCAGCAGCAAATGCCCAATGGGATGCCTTGGAGCACACGCCCTGGCAGAGGTCGGAGAAGGGAGAGGAGGGCCCAGGCTCCCCGGCCCTGCCCCTGCCCCAGTGTACGGATCCCTGGGGGCCATGCAACCTTCTTTCGCCTTCTGCCCCCTCCCACCATGCTCCTCAGCCCCATCATCTCTCACCTGAGCTGCTCTTGACTCGTCTGCTTTTGCCATGCCCACACTGCCACCCCGTACTGCCAGCCTCCCCACGGGCCTCCAGGCCTCCTCAGCCGTCACCCTCCCCATCGTTTGCCCAGCCCCACCCACGCTGGCCCCTTGCTGCTCCTCAGACTCAGTGCCTGGAATGCTGCCACCAGGGCCCTTGGCTTCGTGGTGTCATCTGCTGGGTCCATCCAGAACCCGTGAGGGGATCGGGGCTCAATAAGGAGACCCATGTACCATATGTCTAAACACAAGCTTTCAGTCAGGTTAGCAGAGTGAAATAAAGCCTGTTCTAAAATCGGTTGTGGTGATGGATGCAAACTGAGTAACTCCCACCTTGTGAAGTTACACATTAAAAGAGGACTGCCGTGAAGACACACCCTCAGGGAAACCAGATACTGAACATTTCTTCCCTCTGGGACCTGAGCCTGTTCTGGTCTGGGAAAGCCTGATTGGATAACCAACGAAACTATGCCTAGACAACAGAGGATTACAACCTACACTAAGAAGAACAAAGTTATGGCCCAGGCAAAGGAACAAATGTATACTTCATCTGAGATACAGGAATTTACACAACTAATGCTGAATCAATTCAAAAAGTTTAGAGAAGATATTGCAAAAGAGACAGAGGCTGTAAAGAAAACACTGGGCATTTATACGGCAGAAATCAAAAGTTCAACAAAACAACTAGTAGAATCTATGGAAATGAAAGGCACAACACAAGAGATGAAAGACACAATGGAAACATACAACAGCAGATCTCAAGAGGCAGAAGAAAACACTCAGGAAATGGAGAACAAAACACCTGAAAGCCTACATGCAAAGGAGCAGATGGAGAAAAGAATGAAAAAAT
>PVKY010002589.1:0-24916 GCA_004027775.1 Bradypus variegatus | reverse complement strand
CTCGTTAAACACAGCTAAATAAATCATGTTTATGCTTGGCGTTCTTGGTAGTGAAAAATCTGTTGGCTGTTTTTACTTCCTTATTTCTCAGCATTTGCTTCCTACCTGTTTTTGAGCACATGCCCAGAAATAGTAGTTTTGTCAAATGAGGGGATAATGCCAGCCAGCCGTTCTCGCTGCCAAGTAAGCTGCTGGATTGCAAAACAGAGTGACGTTTTTTTAGTGACACTGGTGTTTTTTTCAAAGAAATTAGGATGTAGAATAAGGGTATTAAAATGCACTTAAGGGAAAATAAAGTAACAAGCCCCCTCCGACACAGGACCAAGCAGCGAGAGGCCAGGTTTGGAGATAGGTCTCATTTGTGCTGGGACTTGGCAGGGCCCCGTGGGAGCAGCCGGAGGACGCCAGGAGGCTGCCTTGGGGCCGGGGAGCTGAGTCAGTTCCCTTCATTTCGGTCCCAAGACCTGACTTCTGCCATTTTGGATGATGTGCTGAAAAGATATAATTTTTTTCCTCCTTTTTCTTTTTGGTTTTGTGTTTGTTGAGTTTCTGAGGCTTCCTGAACGTTCTCCCTCTGCGATTACAGTTAGGTTCTAGGCAAAATCTGGGTTTGGAGCTTCTTGGACTCCTGGCTACGTTGTCGTTGCTTGTCCGTGCAAACAGCCTGGGAGAACCGCCTGCTTCCGCGTCGTTGTGCACAACATTGGTTTGGGGTATCTGAAAAGTCCTTTTCTTTGGTGGGGAGAGGTTCCTGGGTGCTTTGTGTGGAGAATTTCGTGGGTAATTGCATGCAGCTGAATATAAGTTGCAGATTAAAATTTTTTTTTTTTTAACACTTTCAGTAACAAATAAGGGGTCAGTGACCATTTGCTGAGTGCTCCTGTCCAGAGGCCAGGCTTGCCTTATCAGGAATCTTTGCAAGGTTTCTCCAGTGAATTCAGCGTGGGGTTCTGCATGCCAGCTCCGTTTCAGAGAAAGCCCAGGAAAAAAAAAAAACATTACAACAAAATCAAAGTCAGTGGTCTATGATTTTCCCCCATTTTCTAATGGGAATACTCTGCAATAGAAATGATATTTCCACGGAGGATGGCGCTGCCAGTTTCTTTAATTACATTAAATAGTGGTTTAAACCTCAGCTGAACGTAAACCTCTGTTTCCGTGGCATCGGGAGCGGGGATCGCATGAATTGTAAGGAGCTGTTACTGGTGTTAATGTGCTAACAATCTTTATTAAATTAATCCCGCAAAGTGTTAATTTTTACAAATTTTGTGGTGCCCACACTGTAAGTCGCCACTGGCATGTTAGATGAAAATGCATTTCACGTCAAAAAATGAGGAAGAAAGCAGCTGTCAGAACCGCTCCCTTGGAATATTTGTGATTTTTGCCATCAAATGCTAGCTGTGCTGAAAAGCAGGCTCACGATGTGTGTATTCGATGCTATCTACATACAGAATACTCTGTTAAAGGAAGAACTACTTCGTCGAAAGTAATTACAGGCCTGCTCCATTTTTATTTAATCTGTGATATTTCACTCTTGGCTTAGAACCTAAGGAGGTCATGGAAAGATTTTGTTCTTATGTGTTGCAAAAACATTGGACCTCAGTATTCTATATGTCTATTAGAAAAGGGTGAAAAGAAATGAAAGAAATTTTAAAAAAAGATTCCATCTGCAACAAAATCCAGGAGAGAGCTGGATTTTTAAAATTACGATAATATAGATTATTTGAACATAACTCTGATAAATGCTGCTATAAAAACAAAAAAAAATTAAATTAAACCGTAGCAGGGGCCCCCTTTTTTACAATTTGATTTTTTTTTTAACTTTGCCACTGAGTTTATTTCTATTCCTGCTCAAACAAGAAACCCCTGCTGACCTTTGTGATTGCAGTGCCCTTACTGCCCAGGTAGGATTTTATGGTCTGGTCTTAAAAAAGGTTGATGCTATTTACAGTCCTCAGATCCCTAGCTCCATCTGCACGTAGAATTTGAGTTTCTTCCCCTGGCTTCTCCGGGTTTGAGTCATCGCCGTCACCTCCTTGCTGGGCACCCTCCTCTATGTCTTTTTACCGGCAGTGCTGTGTTATTTTCATTCTCAATTCTCCAGTATTCTCACGGTTCCTTCTTCCCCCTTCTCTTTTGTCCACTGCATCCTTTCACTCGTGGCTGCCAGTAGTGGGGTTTGCGGGACCTTCCTGAACACACCAGATTTTAAACAGTTTTAGAGAGGATCAGGTTTTTAACGAGCGTCAGGATCGAGTGTTTGTTTCCTGGTCCTTGCTTGGATGTCAGGCACTGTGGATGCTTACGGGAAAGAAAAACGTGTCTCTAGTTTAATAAAACTCACTGTGGGTGCCAAATGGAAGATTCTCCTCCTTGTTGATTTCCCTCCTGTGCCATGTGACTTCTCTCCTGACTGTGGACTCCCTCCCTGCCCCCAGCTCTAAATAAATGGGGAAATACTAAGGTATGCCTGGCCAAACTCCTCGCATCCCACACTCTTCATGCTCTGGATCTGGATGACTTAGTCAGCTGTTTTTTTTTTTTTTTTTTTGCCTTAGTTTACAGACTGCACTTCTCATCCAGTGGTGCTTTGTGCCGATACACGTAGGACACTGTTTGTGGTACGCATTGCAACCCAAGGTAAAACTACCCAAGGAGCTACCATAAGTTGAGTTTGAGGGCAGAAGCCACCAAGGGTTGAAGCACCTGTCCAGTTAGTCCTGAGCCAGGGGAGAGGGGGCCACTCCTCTGCCAGGTATTGGCTGTTTTTGCTGGTGGGATTCAGGGGACCTGCCCCCTCCTGTTTGTCCCTGGTCTCTCTCGACTCAACCTGATGCTTGCAGACATTTCAACATGTCCATGTTGCTGATATGTGTGTGTGTGCATATCTGTAAGTCTCTCTGTAATATATGCAGGCTCACACGTTTTTCTAACTCACGAAACACATGGTGTCTTCTTCTGGGGCTCCCCCAGCCTGCCCGGCCCAAGATGCTGGCCTCAGTCTGGGGAGCCCTGCCTGCTGTGGTCACCCTGGAGGAGCCGTTTTATTTCTCCTGGGTGTTCTGGAGCCGAGATACGTAGGCCCACAGGGCTGGGGGGCAAGTGTTTGTGGTTTATTTGCATTCCAGCAGTTCAGATGGCTCCAGGGTTTTCCCCTGGAGACAATCCAAGGAAAAGAGTCCAAGCTGTGCATTTCCCCCTGCAGATCCCCAGTGCAGAGGACAGTTGATAGCTCACTCATCTTCACTGGAGTAGTTTAAAGGAAATGGTTGATGCACCCTTCCTCCCCAGCAGCATTCTCTTGGTTACCTCTCAGGGCCTTTGGGAAGGAGTTGGAATTTGTGATGTGACTTCACCGTTCCTTGGCCCGTGGCTCAGGCTGGGGGTCGTTGCCCGGAGTGACTGTGACTTAGCCGCTCCCATCTGGAGGAAGTTGGGGTTGGCAGCCATGGAACCAGGTGCCTGGACCTGGCCAAGGATGTGCCCCGGTGCCTGTTCCTAAGTGCAAGACGCAGCTGCTGGGGAGGACACCCCCACCCCCGAAGCAAGCCTGGTGGGAGGGGGACACGGATTTGATGGTGGTGTTGGGGGGCAGGGTTGCTCTTGTGCCCCTCCTCTCTTTCTTCTGGGATGCATTAAATGTGCAGCATGTTGGGGAGCAAAAATAGTCTTAAGTGGTGAATCATGGAGCCAGATTTCAGGCGTGTGGGAGGAGGGGGAACGTGGGAGGAGGGGTGTGGGAGGAGGGGCCCCGGGGTGCAGGAAAGGCTGTGCTTCTTGCTGCCTTCTGTGGGAAGATGCCCTGGTGTCCACACGGGGCTTGGGGGTGGTGAGTGCGGGTCTCTGGTGGTCATTTGGGGAAACAAGTGACCGGCTCCCTACCTGGGCCGACTCAAATTCTAGCCAGGCCTTTCTCACCGTCCCCAGCCTCCCTGGACCGGCTGCTGTCTCTCTGCAGGCAGCCCCCCTAAATGCCAAACTCAGATTTGAGCTATGCTTTTATGTCTTCCATGTGATGACCCCAAAGGAGCTCTTTAAACAGCTGTGCAAACCCTTATGCGATCTCATTTTCCCTTCTTGTGCCTCTTCCTTTAAAGGACATGCCCACACAGTCCAAACCAAAGCGTGGTGTGGCCAGGGACCTGGAACCTGTGACAGTTGCCTGGCGCTCAGACAGAACAGTAGCACCTGATGTAGAAAAAGCACCTGGAAGTGGGACGTGGGGTCCCTGGAGGCCCACATGGAATTTCTAGGTCCCCTGAATGCTGGGGTGCAGTGAGCCAGGCCGCACACCCATTCATCTCGGGGTCCGTCCCGGGCTTGTAGGTGTTCATGCTGGCTTTTAACAACCAGGTGGAAAATAAGGCCCAGTCTTTGCCGGTTCCCAGACCTTGGTGATTAAAAATTCAGAAACGAAAATGAAACAATACCTGTGGCCTGAAGGAATTTATGTTTTGGGCATCCCTCAAGACCTCCGTAGCTCTGAAATTGAGCAACAAAGAAGGCAAGTTGCAATTCTTCTCAGTTCCTGCCATATCCGCCACCGCCCCCTTCCCTGCTCCCCTCCCCCTGGAAAAGGGAGAGAGAGAAAGAGACAAATGATGAAGGGGGTCTTGTCGAGTGCGTACTCAGTTTCTGTCTCATTTAAGGTAGCACTCCACTTCTTTCAAATAGGAAATTGCCAAAATGGATGTCATCGGCTGCTAATTAGATGTATTTTAAGTGCAGGGTTGTTTTACCAGCTAATGCTGTTATTAGGTGCTTCTGTGTGAGCCCATGGTGGAGCTGTTAAAATAAGAGTGCGGGGCCTCTGCAGACAGCGGAGGAAGCTGCGGGCCTGGGGGAGGCACCCTCCCTCCCTGGGGCTGGTCCCCGGTGTTTCGACCAGGAAGACACCCAGCCGGGCCTGAGGCCTCTCTACTAAGACGCGCCCGCTGCTTCTTTGTGTAGAGTTGAGAAGAAGCCCCGATGATCGTGGGGGCTCTCCTGGTTGTGCACCCCAGGAGTCAAGGCTCCCCCCTTCCAGGTTCAGGGTCCCCCAGGTTTTGGGTTTCTGGCCCATCCTAGAAGCACCAAAGGCCCTCCCTCCACCCCTACACATCAAAGATTTGCAGACCGAGGTGGCGCAGCCGCGCAGTGGCCCAGGCAGACAGGCGCGCTCCTCCAGCACCGGGGTTCCGACTCCCCGCGGCCCCCCACCTCCCTCTTCTCTCTGCAGCACACCGGAAAGAGCTCTGATTTCCCCTCGGGGTGGGTGCAGGTGGGCTGGGGAAAGGAGACGCATCCTTAACTGTGAGCTGTGCCTTTGACTTCCTGCTCTCTCTCTCCCCCCTCTCTCCTAACACATAGCATTTTATCGCCTTTAAAACAAAGTCGCTGGCAAAATATTGAACCGATCAGAAAGAAATGTTTTTATTTTGCCTGCGTACGAATTGGGTTATCTGCCTATCTTGTTTGTGAGATTCGGGGCTGCCTCTCCTGCACAGGCTGGGCGCCTCTCAAATCTTTCCCGGCTCCCATTTCCATATTTCTGCGTGCTTGTTCTTTGTTAATCACTTGGCAAGCGCTTATTTGAATATTAAAAATTTCTTTAATCATCAAAGGCAGGAGCACAGTCTCATGAATATTCATATCCCCCCTCCCCGACTGGATTCTAGTTCATTACCCTGCAGTAAAAGCCAAACAGCCATCAATCGCCCTCATTACAGGAGCTGGCGTTTTGATTGGCTGCTTGCTGCCCAGACCTTTTTTTTTTTTTATTTTACCCCCTCTCCTATGCTCTGTCTTGTACCTGCCAACAACCCCCCCACCCTACTCCCCAAAATCAACAATGCAAGAATAAATTTCTCTGGTTGAGAAACAACTTTGCAAACTTGTCAAACAGTCCTCGTGGCTTGCCGCCGTCGCAGCGGCCACAACCACCTCCTCTCCTCGCCCGTCCATCCCCACCCCCCCAAAAAGGATCCCACACTGACAGGAAAAAAAGGGGGAGGAAAAAAAAATAAATAAATAAAAAGGGAGAAACTTGAGCCTCAGAGATGAATATTTGTCAAGAGAGTTGACGTAAGTTTCATTTGCATAATGACTTTGTACTTCTGCATTAATAAAATTTGCATATGAAGCCATGTTAATTACTCCTGATCATGCTTTTTGCATTCATGCATAGTAATTTTCTCCGACTTGTGAGAATTAATGTCTTGGCATGGGGGGAGGGGGCGCGGGGCCTGTCAGGTTTCCGAGCCAGGGTCTCTCACTCAAAGGCGCCCGCTTCCTCTGTCTCCTTCCTTGATCTATGACTCATTTTTGCAGCATCGGTAGGAGTTCTGGGCTTAAAAAATGTATCAACTGAAAGGCACCAGTAGGGAGAGAAATGTACATCTCCGCACAGTGTATTCCAGATCTCTCCCCCGACCCCCCGCGCTGAGAATGCCAAATTAGTAATCCACCCGTTTGGGAGGGGACCCAGGAGAATTCATCGGTGGGAAACGCTCGCGTCTCCCTGAAAACCAGGCTGGAGGTTTTCCGGGCGCGGTTTTGTGTCTACACCCGGGGCGGTGGGCGTGCTCCGCGGCCAGTGCGCATGTGCGCAGGAGGAAGCGGGCGCGTCTGCCTGTGACGTCCCCGGGAAGGGGGAAGGCGGGCTCCATCCTCCGTGCAAAGCTTCCAGCAGACGGGTGCCTTGAAATATTAGCAAACATTTTGTGGGCTTTATTTATGACCGCTTTTTATTTGGGGTTATTATTATTATTTTTTGTTACCACTTCTTTGGACACAATGCCTAGATCAAGAGAATCCGGACTCTGACCCCTGCACACTGCCTGATCCTGGGCAACAATTCTAGCGTTTCTGAGCCTCAGTTTCCCCATTTGGGAAAAGGGGACCATGATCCCTACCTGTAGGAAGGTTGCTAGGTTTAAGTGAGATCACATAGGTATTCGTTGTTTGTTTCTCTTTCTCTTCTTAAAATGAACTTACACGATGAGAAACCCAGCCGACTGGGGTTTCGTTGTTAAGCCACCTGGATCCCACATGAAGCTGAGGTGGCGTCACTGCCCACATACCTCGGCGTGTGTGCATTTGCTGGAATTCCAGAGGGGAATGCAGTAGACCTCAAAGGAAAGCATTTTTAAAAAGAATGCTGTGCAAGGCTTTGTAAGGTGCCTTACTGTACAAAACACCTCTACAGACATTCTCTCTTTCAGTCTGTGTTGCTGTGGGAAGAACCGTTAGGGAGTAGGGCAAGTTCCAGATCTAAAAATGAATGAATGGTGGTGGCCACTCATTGAGAGGTTAGCAGGTGTCAGCTGGGGGCTGTTAGGACCCTTCCTTCAGAGGTGGGGACCGGGCCTCCAGGAAGGCAGCTTACCCCAGGTTTAGGTCCCGGGGCCAGAGCAGGGGACATGCAAAGCCAGGCCTGTCCTGCACCAGGGCTGTGCCCTGTGTCTGGGTGCACAGTCTTCCGTCACCGGATCGCAGGTACCCTTTTCAGTCCCTCTGAACCTCCTGGCTGCACTTTTAAAGGCAAACCACCCCTTCCACGAGGAGGATGAGGGGCTGGGAGGAGACCTGGGCCAGGTGCACAGGCCAAGAGATGAAGAGCTCCCCTTCGGTGTTTTCATTTTAATTAACGTATTTTAAAATTTAAATAAAATTTCCCACGTTACCATTTTAGGGTGTTCAGTTCACTGGTTTCTAGTATATTCACAGCGTTGGGCAGCCATCGCCACTATCTAATTCCAGAACATTGTCATCATCCCCCAAAGATGGGAGTGAGCCATTAACCTGTCACTCCCTGTCCCCCTCCCTGGAGACCTGGCCACTCTATGGATTTGCTTTTCTGGAGGATTCATGCAAGTGGAATCACACAGCGTGTGACCTTTCCGGTCTGGCTTCTTTCATCACCTTCAGCTTTTGCTTCAGAAGAGGATTCCTTGAATTCTACCTTTGAGTGGAGCTTGGGATTTGAGCTACACCAGAGAGGGACCTTCCCTAGGCAGAGCCCCAGAGAAGCTGGGGTGGCTTGGGATTTGAAGCCCCTTGTCCTTGCTGCCTGCTCTCCCACCCCCCAATTCTCCTGAACTGGCTCTGGGGCTGGTGGGCACGGCCTGCAAGGTCCAAGTTGGCCATGAGATCTCTGGAAGTCCCTCCAGGGGTGATCCGGCCCTGACCCTGCTCCAGCTGGGGTGTCTGAGAGGCCTGGTACAATTCCCCTTTGTGGCTCTGGCCCAAGCCTGACCTTTCTGGAAGGAGAAGAGTGGCCGGACTGCTCTTTGGTCACTCTTCCTACCACGGAGACAGTTTCGAGTCCTTTTGTGCTTGGAACACTTGTCCCTAGGCCCCGAGGTGCTCCTTTAGGCCTTCTCAGGTTGGGTTGGGGGTGGCAGCTGGGTGGAGGTCTGACCTGGAGCTGGAGACCCAGAGCCTGATTTGCCCTTTTGCAGCCTCTGAGGACCCTCTGGCACCCCCCAACCCCGCCTGGCCCTCCCCCTCCCCCTTGTGGGGCTGCTTGGTCGCTCTACCCAGCTGCAGAAAATAGCTGTGCTTTGGAGACCAGACTGGGTTCAAGTCCCCGACCTGCAGCCCCCGCGTGGGCCGTCCCTCCCCAAGCCTCAGTGTCCCCCTGTAGACTGGGGGTGGTCATCCCTGCTGACGCCAGAGGTTGTGCAGATGAAACCGGGGGACTGCGCTCTGCTCCTGGCCTCGGTGGCACGGGGTCCTGACTCTCAGTGGCTGAAGGGTAGGCCAAGGCTGGGCTGCGAGGTCAGTAGCGGACAGGCTTGAACTCCGAGGGGCCAGGGCTGGGGGATTCCAGACAAGGACCCGCTGGGGCCGGCGACCTAGGGCCCAGGCGTGGACTTCCCTTGGGGACCCACATGGAATCTGGAGCCCGGCCTTTCTGCTTGGCGTCTATGGCTGAACTGCTCACGGGGTCTCGGCCTTGTCCGGTCCGTGGTCTTCATGGCCCCCAAGGGGCCCAGGCAGCATTAGCCTTGGCCTCTGGGCAGGGCATTTGCAGCTCCAGGCCTGGCTTCCTTGGATGTCCGTTTGCCCCAATCTGTGTGGAGGCTCAGGGGCCTTTGGGAACAGGCCCTGGCTCTGGAGCCAGGCAGGCTGGGCTGGCTGGGCTGGCTGTGGGGTGGCTGGGTGGGGGTCTGCTGGTGTCTACAGTCGCATCATGTTTCCTTATCTGGGCAGCGGGCAGCGGGGCCTGACCTGAGGGTGGGTTGGGAAGGTCAGTCAAAGTAGAGACTGACCGTTTCCTGGTGGGCTTACAGGGCCTCCTCCTGGGCTGGGGGACCCGTGTAGGGGGACCCTATGTAGGGGGACCGTGGACTGGGCAGATCCTGCACCCTCGGCAAAACCATCTGGGCCGTGAGCGGGCCGGCCTGCTTCCCTGGCAGAATCGGGCCCAGGGGCAAGCCGTCCAGCCCCTTGGCGATTTTCTGCCTCTCTGATGGTTCCCTGCTCAATTATTTACCCAGGGAATTTGGGCTTCTTCACTTGTGGTTTTGGCAAGGGCTTCACACAAATGTTTTGCCCTGGTGGTCTCTTTGCCATTTAAGATAAATGCCCAAATCAAATGCAGGCCTTGCTGGGGAGCCAAGGCAAGCTGGTGGGCTGGGTGGGATGGGCAGGCCCTCGCCCGGCGGTCATCGTGGTCAGGCCCGGGGAGGTGGCCTGAGCCGGGGCCCAGATGCAGAGAGGGGCTGCTTGGTGGTGCCGGGATGTTCTTGGGGAGAAGGTCTTCAAAGCCTCTGACGGGCACTAGGCAAGGTGGGGGGCTGTGTGCTCAGTGCTCAGGGTCCTTGAGGAGGTGTGGGGGCTGGAGGAGGTCGCTGGCTGGTGGTCAGCCAGGCAGGAATCTAACAGGGCCCCAGACTCTCAGGTGCACTTGAGTTATCTGAGGCAAACCCAGCCCCCCCAATAGAGCCTCCAGCGGTGGCTGGGAGCTGCCCGGCCTCCCAAGAAAGGGGTGGGCCAAATCCCGAAGTGGAACCTGACCAAGTGGCTCCAGCAGCCCCCACGTGGGGGTCCTTCCTGGGAGTGGGGACCCTGCGGCCCTCATTTGCCCTGTCCCCCTGCCCTAGGGCCCCACCCTGGGGCAGGGGTCCTGGCCCCAAGACAGCCCAACCTGGCAGCTGGGAAATAGGACCCCCAACCTGGCCCCTGCCCCTGCCCCAGTCACCCTGCCTACCTGCCCCATACCCCAATTGTCTTCCCTGCGGGGCCTGGTGCCCCTGGGGCCCCCACCCTGGAAGGGTGGCCTGCAGGCCCTTTCCCCTGGGCCCCTGCTCTGCCACCCTGCGCCCCTTGTGCCGTCCAGGGCCCCACTGACCAGTCTTTTCTATTGTTTTCTCTCCAGGGCCGTGCAGGCCTGCCCAGCTGCCAGCGATGGCCCCCATAGCTGCCTCCTCCCACCCTCACACATCCGTGATCACGCCGCCTCTGCGCGCGCTGGGCTCTTTCCCGCCCTGCTTGTCCTTGCCGTGCTGCGGTGCGCGCCCGGCCTCGGGCCCTGGGCCTCAGGGTGAGGGTGAGCCGGAGGCTCCGGCCCCCTTTGGATGCCAGTGTCAGTTGTCAGGTAACACACAGCGTGGCGGAGGGGGGCGGGCTCCCAGGGACGGTGGGGGTCAGCGACACTGTGCCCCGGGCAGAGCTGGTGGCTGCTTCCTCCAGGGGGGCTGGGGCAAGGGGGGGGGCCGGGGAGGGAGCACGACCCCCAAGGCATTTGGGGGGGCACCGGGGAAGCAGTGAGGGGTGTCAGCAGAACTGCAAGCCAGCTCCCTCTGTTGGGAACCCCCACCCCGCCCCTTCCGAGAGTCCCACTCCCCAAATGTGTCCTCCCAGCCTCCAAGTTTCATCTCTTTGGGCTGTTGAGCTAAGGCTTGATTGGATACCACTTAACATCTGAGGTTGACTTCTGCCCTTGCCTCTGTCCCCCTCTCCCCAGGCTGTTCCCCCACGAGACAGGTACATGGCTAGGAGTCATCCAGAATGCCAGCTTTCCCCTGGAAGAATGTGTTGCCCGTTAACTTTGAGGGTAAAAAAAAAACATGTCAGATCCAAAGGAGCCTTTTAGATGTGGCCACAGGAGAGGTGAAACATTGGGGAGTGGTCTGTGGGGTTCCATCTCTGGCAGTAGTCATGGGGTGCATCCCTGGGGTCTCTGGGCCAGACCCACACATCTCTTTTTGCCCCAACTCCTCCCGGTTTCCCCGGGAAGTTGACCTGACTGATGGCCCCGCGTGCAGCTTAGCCAATGGGGACAAGGCAGCTTACTTGCAGCTTGTCCTTCTGCCATTCCCCTTTCCCCCCAGACTCCCACTGCAGCCTGGGCTTCCTGGGAGCTTGGTCCCCGGAGGCTGTCGTCCTAACTCGCCCAGCCCGGCATCCCCGCAGGGCCTGTGTGAAATGCACTGGGTGCCCGGAGCGGGGACGCTGACACGGACACGTGGTGGGAGCTCCTGTGGCCTGGTTTCTGCGGCATTGGCAAAAACGAAGCAGAAGCAGAGAGGGCAGGAGGCCGGGGGAGGGGGAGCCTGGCTACAGAGTTGATTGGTCCCTGCCCCGCCAGGCCGCCTGCTTTCTCTTGACTAGAGTCATGAAAGGAAAATTATTTTTGTTGGGCAGTGTTTTGTTTTTATTTTGGCTGACTCAACATCCCCAGAGGAAGGTGTTCCCAAGGGATGATCCCATTGGGGCTCTACAGAAGGCCACGGGCAGCCTCTGCTCCGGGTGGTGGGGTGGAGAGCCCTCTGGGCCTACCTGCTGCGGGGCAGCTGCAACCTTCAACCCCGCTTCCCTGGTGCTGACAGACGGTGACATCACACGATCCGGCTTCAAAGGGGGGTTCTGGTTTTTACTGGGCTTTATGCCTTGAATGTACAAAGCAAAGACTAAACTTGCCCGGGACCGAGTAGGAATTGCTTGCAAAGGAGCCCCGGGCTGCCGTGGCCTCTAGGCTTATTGGGGCTCTCACTCTGGCTCCCCAGAAGACCCCACTTGCTAAGTGAGGGGTGTCTGCTCTGCTGTCAGAGCTTCGTGTAATTCGGCAGCCACTGGCCGGGGTAGGGGTGAGGCTGGCTATGAAGGGTCAGCCTGGGTGTTTATGACTGGACCCCATCGGGTTCTGCTCAAGTTCTGCAGCAGAAACTGAGTCTCCCTGGCAGAGGTGCACCTGGGGCTCCCCTTAACCCTGTACTGGTGGTGGCTCTGCCCAAGCGGATGAGGTTCAGTAGGGGAAACGGAGAACCTGCCTATTGTGCGCCTTGGGTGTCCTGGGACAGGGCCAAGAGGAGCTGCCACCAGCCCTGTTTTGCAGGCTGGGGGAGGCTGTGGGGCTGGGCCGTGCTGCCTCTGCCTAAATGCAGGGGAGGGCAGATGAGGTCCCTGTGGCCTTGGCTCTCAGTGACCGTGATGCCTCCAGAGCCTCCCATGTGTGCATTGCATCGGGCGTTTTGTGTACAGCTGAGAAAGGAAGGCTCAGAGACCTTGAGGTTGCCCAGTTCCAGTCACCCATTTGTCCGTTCACTAAAAGCCATCCCTTGAGCACTGGCTTTGTCGGCACGTGCAAACGAAGGCAGAGCCGGGCCCGGGGTCCCTGCCCTCATGGCACTTGCTGCCTGATGGGGAAGCAGAGAGGACGTGGGTATTTGCACGGACAGTGTGATGGTGTTGGAGGGAACGAGAGGGAGGAAGTGGCGGAGGTGAGATTTGATCCTGGGCTGGGCAGCTTCGAGCCACTGCTTCTACTTTAGGCTCATCTGGGCTGGGATGTTAGGGTCCCAGAGCCCCCAGGGGTTGGAGCCTTTGGCAGAGTGTTGGGGAGTCGAGGAAGGCAAGTAGCTGGCTCCTTCCAGGGCTGTCAGCTCCAGGTGGGTCCCGCCACCGTCCCCTCCTTCCTCATTCATTGGCCTGTCCAGGTTGGGTGGCCCCATTTCCTGGCTGACTTCAATACCTGAAAATATTCTCTTCCCGTGTTTTTTTTTTTTGGTCCTTTTGTGATTTCTGTCATCAGCACTGGACTGTTTGCTTAAGTGTTTTTAGTACCTGTTTAATTAGTAGTTGGAATGGAGTCATTAAATTCCCAGTAACCTCTGTTAGGGAGAAGCAGTCTGCTGTAAAGATGGAAAGGGGCCACCGTCCTTACTTTGTTTTGTCCCTTTTCGGATCAGGATGCATTGAACCCATCTCTTCAAATTAATACAGAAAACCCCAGTGTAAACGTGTTTCACACAGGTTAATTGCATGCCCACAGACACATTCACAGTTATTTATAGAAGGATGTGGTTTTATGGGGAGAAAATCGCACAGGTATGTGTGTTTGTGTACATCCCGCCTGGCAGTGTTCCCAAACAGCCCCGCCTCTGGAGGGCCCCGACCGAGACTCCCTTCTGGGGGAAGTGACTGGGTGGGGGGACCCCATTTCTCTTTTGCTCTCTTGAAATCCTGTGGGGCCTTGCATCTTGGTGTGTCTGGAGACTGGAGTTTGTTTCCTGAGAATTTCCATGTAGAAGACTTGGCAAAGGATTTGAGGTCAAGGGGCCTGGCTTTTATTCTAGCGTCTGGGTCAGTCCCCCTTGCCGTGCCTCAGTTTCCCCTTCTGTCTAAATATGTGTGTGTGTATATATATATTTAATGCTTATATATATATATATATACACACATATATATAAACATTAAAGCGAGGCTCCTTATGTCATTCTTTGAAACACTTTGGTACGGAGCTGCTGTGTTTGAACTGGGGACCCTGGTTGGCTAGGATTCCCAGGGTGGGCCGGGCAGGGCAGAATGGGTGGCTGTTGGAAAAAGAGTGGGAAACCATCGGAAAACCTTCCCTGGGCTGAGGCTGCCATGCTCGTGAGGAGGTCGGTCGTCAGCTGGGTCTGACTGCCTCTCTGTGGCCTCAGGCAAGTTGTTTTCCCTCTCCGTTCCTCGGTTTCCCCATCTATGAAATGGACATGGTCGAAGCAGGTACTTTGAAGTGTTGTTGTGAGGACAGAATGAGGCCTTATGTGCTGGGTGCCAGACCAGGCCTCATACTGAGCGCCCCCGGATAAGTTACGGTTCACATGTGAGCAGAATGGGATTCGCAATGTGACGTCATGAGGTGACCGACCTGGAGGAGAATTTGCTTCTAGCCGGGTTCCGTCCCTAAAGGCACGGGGCCTGTTGGCCGGCTTGGTTCCCGGATCAGTCTTAGGGGGTGGGAAGGGAGCTGAGAAACTTGACTGCATATTTAAAAGCTGCAAACGGTCATCAGCTACAGGACTTATTAATACCTGCTCTTGGTGAAGTTCAAGGTCTCACGCAAGGACACACAGGAGTCCCAGCTGGGGGAAGTGGAGGTGTTTGGATTGAATAGAGGGAGTCAGTTGCAGTGATTAGTAGATGCTGAAATCACAGGGCAATCTTGTAAAGTTAAATTCAGTTTAGTTTTCTACTGCAATTGTGCTTGCTGTGTTAACTAGTCTGGGCTTTCCTGGCATGGGTTAAAGGGACAATAAAGATAAAAGAATACCTGTAAGTAAATTGTAGGTTCAACAGTAGAATCTGTCATTTTTTTCCTCCTTCAGTTATATCCCAGTGTTCATTTTGCATTGGTTTTATAACCAGAGCGGTCCAACGGAACGTGGTGGGCTAGACCACCCTCGCTGGGGACGTGCGGTGCAATTAATACAGTCTGTTTGCAAGTGGTCCTTACTTCTCAAAGTTTTCTGTTAGTGCTGTGGTCTGTGTGTTGCACATTTCGTACCAGAACAAGAAGCAAGCTGCAGTTTCATTCCGGACTGGGTTTGATTAACACCCGGGGATCAGTGGGTGCCAGGCAGCTGCGCGGACGGACAGGCAACGCCGTCCAGCCCCACGCGCTCTGCTCCTCCTGCCCCGTTGACCCGCTGCCTCGATTCTGGGGGTGTCGGCGGTGCCCCAGTAGGGTGACAGCCTCCACTGAGACCCTGGAGGGAGGGTGAGTATGGGGGTGAAGCAGAGGAAAACAGTGCGTGCGAGTGTGTGTGTGCGTGCGAGTGTGTGAGTGTGTGTGTGCATGTGTGTGAGCGTGTGTGGTAGAAGACCTCATCAGTGGGCGGTCAGCAAACACGCTCTTGGGATCCTGCTGCAAAGTAACGTTTGTCGTTGGAGTCTTTCTGGGCCCGCCAGGTCCCGGTGTTAATGGAGGTTGGCTCACTGTAGAAAAAGGACTTTGAGAAGAAGTATTAAAAATTTAAAGAGTCTTCTGATGCCCGGTGATGTCTAAATCACGGAAGGGCTGGTGGTCCGCCTTTACAACCCGACGGCAATTCCTGCATGCAAACCTTCCGGGCTCTTCTGCAGAGGCTGCCCGCTCCTTGGGTCTGCACCACTGTGGAGGCTTCCCTTGGCTGCTCCCAGTTAGAACTGGGGGCACCTCCTTCAGTAACCGGAGGGCCAGCCCCAGGATGAAGGGAGCCCATTCTCTGGAGCGGTGGAGGTGGCAGAGGGTGGCAGGGCCCTGGTGAACTCCAGAGAAGCCCCCTGGCCAACATACCAGGAAAGTCACATCTCCTCCAGCACCCGGGACCGAGGCAGTGGGGAGTGGGCAGAGGTGGGGGTCTGGGGCAAGAAGAAGGGCACCTACCAGCTCAACAGTCCTGAAATGAAAGGGCGTCCCCAGGAATGTCCCCGAGACTGCCGCAGCCTCGCCAGATTCCATTTCTCTCCGTGAGCCGGCCCTTCAGACGTTCCGAAGGCAGAGCTAAATCAAAGAATTCTGTTCAAATCTGTGCAAGATGTTGCTGTTTTTCTGCTCTGACAGGAGAGGCATTTGGAGTGCAGTTTCTTCCTTTCTTTCTTTCTTTTCCTTTTTTTTTTTTTATAGCTGTCTTAAAAAGGAGTTTGGCTGTTTAGCACAGCTGGTGCTCATTACATTATGCGCTAGCAATAAAATAGCATGTGTAATTAATTTTTAATGCAGTGCTGGATGCAGCGCTTTAAAGCAGTTAGTGGATGTGGGGAACTCGTGCTGGCCACCGCTAGTGGAGATCTCCAAGCAAGGCGGCCCATGCTGCTTCTTTAAAGGGATTCCGAAGGTGAAGGGGGCTGGATGGCCCTCCATGTGGAACAGAATGGTCTGGAAACACATTCAACTCAAGTGACCCACCTTGAGTGACCTGGAGGCTTCAGTCCATCTTGAAAGATCCAGGATCTGGGGGGTCCCAAGAGAGCTTCTAATCCAACCTCTTCATTTTACAGATAGGGAAACTGAGGCACAGTGTGGGGAAGAGGCCCCAAGATGGGGGTGGCAGAGCCGACTCTACCTGGGCCCCTCAGCCTCCTCTGACTTGGCCTTGCTCTTCCTCTTAAGTTATCTTGAAAATCAGAGAGGAAAATTCAGCATCCACCCAAAGCCATCTAAAAATTGATTTCCGCATTACCAGGAGGCTCGGCGTGAAACATGCAACCAGATTTGGCTGCAGATAGAGCCTTAGCACCTCTGGGAACCTCAGTTTTGCTGTGCACTGTCCCGGTGACCCCCACGTGTCCTAGGTGCCAGCTGTTCTGTGGCTGTTGTTTGATCCCTGGCCGTCCTCTGTTTTCTCAGCTTTGTGGCATGGGCTTGGGCTTGCATTTAAATGTCACTATGGACATGCTTTAGCAGAAATCTGCAGCCTTGTGGGGGGCTCCAGCTGCCTGCCTGTGGGTGTGCAATCCCGGGCTGGCCACTTCTCTCTCTGCTGTAAAAGGGGGTTCTCACCATCTTCATTCATCACTGCTCCACTGGAGGGCCCCACAAATGCCACCATCTTGGGGTGGCCCCAGTCAAACTCCAGCATGGTGGGGAACCAAAGAGGGAAGGGCAATGTGAGGGGTGGAAGGAGAATGCTGGGCTGCTGAAAGCACTGAAGCCTGGTGGCCTTGGGACCCGAGTTCCAAGGGAGACGTGGCCGCCAGCTCTTAGAAAGCACCCAGAAGCTCTCCACGTTCCTTCTGGCGTTTCCTCAGTGTGGGGAAGCCCCGAGGCCTCTGGGGTTCAGAGAGGTGACTTAACTTGCCCAGGGTCTCACAGCACAGAAGCAGCAGAACTCAGATTGGACCCGGGGCTGGCTGGCCCTAGCCAGGCTGCAGGGGCTGCTGGGACCAGGGTCACAGAAAATGGGGCGCAACAGTGGGAAACCAGAGCAAACTTGGGCATCATCCTGGGAGGATCCCCACAACATCCCTTCCTCCCTTCCTTCGTTCCTCGTGCCTGTGCCTTCTCCTGGGCTAGTTTCAGGGGGTCCAGAAATGAGTGCTGCCCACGGGGTCCCTGCCTGGGGAAGCTCTCCCTGGCGGGGGTGGGGGTGGGTGGGTGTCCCCTGGGCAGCCTTCTGGCCCAGGCAGAGACACGCTGTCATTTTGAAACACATACTCCATGATGCCTTTCCCTACTCAAGAAAGGCAAATGGACTTGGCTTATGGGGCTGGGAGGGCCGTGGAGAGCTACTGGGGCTTACTGCTGGGGAAGGTGAGGCCAGAGGTGGGGACAGGAGTGACAGGTGTGGGAGCGGTTGTCCTCCAGGTGGGGTCATGGCCGAGAGCTCCTTTAGCCCTGGCCAGCCTGGAGGAGGCCGAGTTGTTAACTGACCCTCAGACGGCCAGAGGGAAGCTTTGACGTTGAAGAAGAGTGTGAGAGCGTGGAAAAAGGGTTTCATGTCAACTCGCCCTCAAACTGGGGTTCTGCCATCTGCCCGGGAGGCAGGGCTTTGCCAGCTGGCCCCACTGTCACCCTTACCAGGTTGACTTCCATTGCATGTCCGTGTGTCCCTCTGTCCTCTCCAGCACCCAGGGTGGGGCATGGTCCCAGCAGGTGCTAAGGAAATGGTGGTGGACAGTGGGAACTCAAAAGAGGGCATGTTCATATCTGCGAGAGAAAGTAGAGAAATCAGAAGGCCGTTAGTTCCCTCTTCGTTTTTGTTTGGTCCCATGGAACCCCTTTCTCTTCACTCAAGAGAATCCAGTGTTTGTTGTTTCTAAAGCTTGAGGTGTTCTTTCTTTCTTTTTTTGGTTTTTTTTTTTGATGGGTGGGGGACATCATGTACTTGGCTTTTCAAACAAGTGGGCTAGAAAGAGCTGGAGGGCCTGTGTACTGTACATATTTCACAACCAAATCCCAGGGGTCTAAGCCATGATACATGGCTTATCCAAACATAACCAAGGCTGGCCGATTTAATCCAAAAAGCGGTGGGAAGAAGCCCTGGTGTGGAGGGGTCCCCCGTTTGGGTGTCCTGCAGCCCAGTCTCCCATCTCGGGGTGTAGGGGTCTCATCCGTCTCCCCAGTCCCCTCACTGGGCCAATGAAGTGACTGAGAGCCGTGGGTGGCAGCTGACCACAGCGGTGATCGGTGGCAGCGGAAGCGTCCACCATGACTTCCCCTTTCACGGGGTCCTTTTCACCCTTGGCAGTGGGACCACCAGTTCCCGGCTAAGCCACCGATTCTGCACTCCCTGTGTCTCTGCAGGGACCTGTGATGCCAGGAGGGTCCTCCCTTCTCCCATAGTAGACAGGTGAGGACCCCGAGCCCCAAGAAGTGACATGACTTGTCCGCCTCTGCACACCTGGTGGACGGCAGAGGTGGGATTTGAACCCGGGCCTCCCTGAGCCTGGGCCTGCATCCTTCACCTGTGGGCAGGCTGCTCCTTCCTTCCCGAAGGTCCCCAGGTGGGCCCTCCTGCCCCGGCCTTCTACCTGGCAGGTGCAAGTGGGATCGGAGAAGGGAGAGCAGCTGGCTGTTGGATCCCCGAGCTGCTGTGGGGCTGGCTGAAGCCCAGATTTTATGATTTCAGCAGAAGGGATCCGGGACTCCTTGAAGGAGGTTAATGCAAAATTGGAGTGCCTCCCTGCAGAAACAGGTGGTTGGAATCTTTTCATGGAAATGGACATTTAAAAATGATTGCCTTTGTTGATAAACGGTGAGGAATGGCTGGGCGCAGTGTGGGGTGCCTGTGCCTGCCCTTTAACCAGTTCTTTCCACCTTGGAGCCCTTCGCTCGCCTTTCCCTGTGGTTTATTAACAAGCGCCTCGTTTTATTCTTGACTTAATAGCCAAAGCAGCCATTTGTTGAGGTCCCACTGTGAGCCACGGGCTTTGTGTACGTCATCTCTGCTGATTCTCACAATGGTGGCAGGGAGTGATAGTTGGGTTTTATGACCAAGAAAACTGTGGCTCAGGGATGGGGTGACACCTGGCTCGTCGGCTGTGAACTGGAAGCTGGATTGGGCCCCGGCTCTGACCGCCCACGGCCGGTGCTGTCGCTGCCATCCTGGACCCGCCTGAAGGACGTTGGCTTGACGGTCTGAACCCCGTTCTCTCGTCAGCGCTTCCTCAGGACCACCCTGTCCCCCAGGATGGTTGGGGTTTAGTGGTCAGCAAGACACTTCCCTAGTTTGAGAGTTTGGGGAAGAAAATTCTGCAAATTGACAGTTTTCACTGAACTTTCCACTGTGTCCTCAGAGTACTGATTTGAGTGCGGTTTAGCAGAAAGAGGCCATATTTTGGGTCGGAGTGGCTGGAAGCAAGCGAGATCTCTGCTGGGTGTCCTCAGGCTTGTGCCTCTCCTCTCTGAGCCTTTCGGAGTGTCCCTTCGGATGGGGGTCATCACGCTGACCTGGGCTGAGGCCCCGCGGATAGTTCACCTACAGGATGGGGTTTAGAGGCTGTGGTTTCTCTCTGGAGCTGGATTGGCGCTCCTCCAGGGGGGAAGCCCCACATTTGTCTCTCCGTGAATTCCCAAGTTCGGGTACGGGGTCAGGCACAGGGAAGGCGTTCCCCACCTCACCCCCAAATGTGTGCTGGCTTGAATGGGGAGCTAGTCTCTGACCGATTCTCCAGTGCCTGACGCCTGTGGCCAGGACTCAGCCCTGCGGTGTCCTACCCTGGAGCCAGGGCAGCACGGTAATTAATGGGGGGGCGGGGTGGTGCTTTACAGAAACAATGTCCATAATGATTGTTATCAGAAAAAGTGAACAGAATTGAATAGGAGCTAAAAATAGCTGGACACACACTTGCCTATAAGCTCTCACTCTCTCTCTTTTTTAAAGAAAATGTAATTATTTTTGCAAGCTGGCTCTGAGAAGCCAGGAGTATTTTTAGTCTGCATCTTCTAAGACATCGTGTATCTTTTCAGGAAGCACAGCGAGCAGGGGCCACTGCAGAGCGATGTCACCAAGTCAGGCTGCAGAGCCCCATGGGGAGGGGTGGGCGGTGGGGTCAGAGGTCACAGAGCCCAGTCCTCGTCCCGTTTGGCCGGGTCCGTGGCAGGAGGCTAGTTAGTCCTCGTGTGGTGTGACCACATCCTCCGTGGGAACAACCAGGTCCTAGAAGACCTGCAGGAAACAACCAGGACTCGAGGGAGAACATTCCACACCTTTTGCATTTGGGGCCAAGCCCTGCCTTATGTAATTTTCTTCCTGGCTTTTCCCGTCGCCTCTGCTGGGGTCCATGGGCCTGGCACTGACCCCGTAACGAGAGGCCCCGAGTGCGCGTGCTTGTCTATGTGTATGTGCATGTGTGCACCTGTGCATGCATGTATGCACCTGTGTGTGTGCACACACATGCATGTGTGTGTGTGCATGTGTACATGTGTATGCATGTACGTGCGTGTGCATGCATGGCGGCTGGGGGGAACCGCAGCACAGAACGTTGCCTCCCGCCCTCCCGACGCTGGGTGTTCATGGTGGAAGCACCCGTGATGCCTGAGCTTGGCAGTCCTTCCTGGACTGTGGTGTTTTGCACTGGGGCCTGCCGAGACCTTTGGGGGTGAGTCCCTCTTCTTGGGACCTTCTGGGGAGACCGCACCCCTTCCCTGCCCCACCTCACTGGGAGCCTGGGGTTCACAGTCCCGGGCCACGTGGCCAGTCTGAGGTGTGACCCACCCCGGGGAGCGTGTGCAGGGGGAATTCGGGCTTGGTTTCCATTCCTGGCTCTGACATTTGGGAATTCTGACCTTGGGCAGGTGACCCAATCTCTGAGCCTTAGTTTCCTCCTCTATAAAATGGGGATGGTGCCACCTTAGCAGGATGGTGGGAAACAATCGGGGCACTTGACCCGACATCTGCCGTGGTCCGCGTCCTAAACCCCCTCGCCCCAGCTCTGGGAGGAAGACACTGTCACTCTCCCTGTTTCACAGGGAGGAAACTGAGGCAGTTTGACTTCAGAGCCCCTAACTGTTTTAATATGCTTTAAAACTGTTATGTTATGCTGCTATGTGCAGTAGCTATAATATGAAAGGTATCTAACAGGTATATTTTTGTTGTTGTTACCACTATTATTTCTAATATTTAATTTTTATTTATTAGTATTGTTATTTTATAATTTATTTTAGTATCTCCTTATGATAGCTAGCATCCACATGACATTTTCCCGTTTCCACCCCCCCACCTCCTGACATCCCTGGGTCCCGGGAGCTGTTTTCCACCCTCCCAACTGTTACCATCTTCCGTCCCTTGGCCCCTGCGCTTTGCCTTCTCGCCTCCCTTCTGGGTCTGAGTGGGCCTGAGGTCTCAGGTAGTTATTCTTCTCTAATTGTGCTAATGAGCACAATATTTCCAAAACCGCTGCACTAAAAGTCACGTCAAGCAAAGTGATGGTTTTATTTGTTGTCCCCTCTTGCACTCCCTCCCCGAGCGCACGTCTCCTTGAGGAGGGCTTGGCGGAAGCGGACAGCTGGTAACCCGTGGGTTTGAGCAGCCGGCGCGAGTGGCCGCCATCGGCCTCTGGACCTGGCGTCAGCGTCCTGGCCCTTTAAGTCTCCCTGGTGCTTTACAGTGCCTGGTTTCATTTATGCTGGAGCCAGACTCGCTGTGTGAGAGCGGTCCGCACGCTGGAATTAGTCGTACGCTTGCTTCTGTGGCGTTGCCAAATTCCATGTTTGTGTTTTATTTAGAATTCTTTTCACGGCCAGCCGATTCTGTTCCGGCACACACAGGCGCTGCTGCTCCCCATGGAGAAAATAAGCAAGCTTGCGTTTTCTTTGGCAGAGGCCGCGGCCACAATAGACTGCGGTCTCTGAGACATTTTTTAAAAGCTATTTTAACCCATAACAGATGCATAGTGTCGGCACAGCCATGCCAGTTTTCTTAGTTTTAATTAAAAAATAATTATAGTCTAATGGGATGGTAGTGACACATTTGGATGAATGGTGGGTGACATTTTCTGCAACTCATATGTTGGGGCCTCTTCCTTGGCCGGAGCAGGGGTGGGAAGAGATGGGGAAGGGGGACCTGGATATCTGTTCTCAATTGCAGGCTGGGGGCTGGGGAGTGGTGGGCACCCCTCCAGGCACCATGGGGGCTGGTGGAGGCCTTGGCGAGGGGTCAGCGGCACTGGGGAGGGATGTTCCTGTGCTCTGTCCAGGGAACACTGCTGCCGTGAGGTGGTGGCCAAAGCCCATGGCACCCCAGGAGCGTCCTACACCCCGGGACTCAGGAGAGGCAATTGTCCCCTGCCTGGTTCTCCGGCCACGTGATGCTCCACCTCGTGCTGGCCCTTGTGTCTTGGCCCGGCTATTCCCCACCTCCAGAAACCACCAGAAGCCAGAAACCAGTCAGACACCATGGAAATAAGACTCCGCTGGGAAGGTAAAGAGGTCGTGAGCTGGTGTCCTGCCAGGTGCTGTGGTGTGCAGGAGGTCGGCATTCCCAGGCACCCTCCCCGGGCTCAGTTTTTATGGAGAAGTTGCCACTTGTTGGGATCCAGGTTGGTGTGAGGTGGGAGGCGGGAGCAGTGGGGCTGTGGATGCGGGAGTTTGGGAAGGGACAGACGTTTCTGGAGCTCCTGCAGTGGTAGGTGGCACCTTCTCAGGAGCCAGATGGTAAGTGGCAACAGGTAGGGTCTAGAGCCCTGGGTCCTCCCGCCCTCTGCTGGGTCTGGGGACCGGCCCTGGCGGGAGGGAGGAGCCGGCATGGGGGGGCTCAGATCCCCTCTCGGCGGCCTCGCTGGAAGGAGGAAGGCTGGCGCGGCAGCACACGGAGGCTGTCCTTCCGGAACTCTCTGTGGTCAGGAGGTGGTGCCCGCCCACTCGGCAGCCCCTGACCTCGCGGCCCCCTGGGTACCCCGCCAGCAGCCCCGGGTGGCATTGCGGGCACCCTCCGGGGTGGGACGGGCGCTGCCTTGCAGCCCGCCTCTGACCCAGGCTCTCCTCCCAGGACCTTGAGCTCTGTCTGGGCCCATGGCGGGTGCATCCTGGGGCTCGAGCTGGGTTCGGGAGACAGGGAACAGGCCGGGGAAGACTGTTATTTTTGCTTTTCGGGTGGTGATACTTATTGTTGTCCGTGGAGTAAAAGAGCATTTCTTAGACAATGTTTCCTGGAGCCCAAATTCCTCAGAAGTGAAAATTAAGTTCCTCTATTAACGTGAGTCATAGCAGCCGGGTGAGCGGCGTTTTGGCGTTCCTCGCATTTTTGGAAGGGAAATACGGCCTTTGTGGTAATCCTTTCAATTATACTTGCTGCTGCCCCACCCCCGGGCATTTGCCTCGCAGCCCGCCCGTCTGGGTCCTGAGTGGGAGCCCACGCGGTGCCTGGGAAGGAGCCGCCTCGGGGCCCCTGGCCTTTCACACGCCCCGAGATCTGCGGGCTGCGCTCTTCAGGGCTGCGGGGCGTCCTTTGCTCCCAGTCGGATTCCCTCCAAGAGGTCCCCGGATCTCAGTGCTGTGGATGATTAATGCCCAGTTGAAAAGGTTCCCCGTCTGTCTGCACATGGGCGAGTGTCCTGCTCCTGGCTTGAACCTGGCCCAGAATCCTGGGGTCTCCGTCCGCACCTCGGGGGCTCTCCTGTGCCTGGGAGCATGGAGACTGGTTGGATTTTGCTCCCTCAGAGAAGCTGGGCTGCAGGTTTAGTGGTGGCCGATCCTCTGCAGGGGCCTGCGATGGCCTGGCTGGGGTCCCAGGGCAGGGAGGTCACGGGGAAGGGGCAGACACAGACTTGCAGCCTCCTCTGCAGGCCGTGCACTGTTTGGGAAGGAAGTGGCCTGGCGGGTTGGGAGATTGGGATGCACGAGGAGACCCTTGGTGGAGCAGCCTCCTGGGACCTTCACGGGGGACCCCCTCTGGGCCTGGCCCGCAGACGGCTGACTCGGCTCCCGATTTGGCTCCCGGGGTGGGGAGTGTCCCCTGGAGGATCCTTGCTGACCCTGGGTCGAGGTCGGCGTGGCCTCTGCCCTCCCCCAGGGCACCTGGATGCTCGGTGGTAACACCTGTCGTGGGCACCAGGGTTGTATGCTGCCGGCCTGTGAGACCAGGCGGCCTGGCTCTCACTCGTCCCCATAGGCCCGGGCTGCGGCCTGCCCCAGCTCAGCGAGCCCTGGCTTCTTGCCGGGTCCACTGCCTGCTGGTGCCCAGAGGACACTGCAGACTTGAGTGTTTGGGAAATGTGGGACTCGAGGCTCTGCAGAATGCAGCTGTCAGGCCAAGCAGGGTTCCAGCGCTGTGGCTTTGGGTGTGCCACTTGAGTTTTGGAAATTTAGCTTCCCTTCCTTGCTCTGTCCGTTTCTTCCCAGTTTGTTTTTGCTTCCGTTTATTTGGTTAGAGGCTCCAGCCCACCCCAGGTAAATCCCTGGGCCAGGGACCGTGTTCATTTCCATGGATTTGTGGCCTCTCTTGGACAGATGGGTGATGAAGTGTGGGGAGGGTCAGAATGAGTTGAAGACTAGAGATGGGAGAAGGCTTTTGGGTTTGGAATCGAATACAAAGTGTGGTTTCTGAGTTTGGAACCAACATATCTTTTTTGGGGTGTGGGGGTGTGGTCAGGGGTTCAAGTTCATTTACTTGTATTAAATTGAAGTTTCCTCTATTTATGAGTAAGAAGAAACACAGGCTTGAAAAGCAAAATTTGTTTACTCATTAAATTTCCCATAAAATAAATGAGGATTTAGAAGGAAGGGACTAGCGGAGCGGGTGGCTGC